>CM035164.1:77498801-77551991 GCA_020205615.1 Panax quinquefolius | reverse complement strand
GAATATTATTTGTGAATAATTAATTATTGATTTATATGATGAGGAAAATATTGATTTTATGTGGATATAGATGGAGAAAATTTTAATGTGACAATTGTTGAAAATTAATATTTTATCTTTTTCTCGATAAAATAATTCATTTAAATATATTATTTTAATAATATATTAACTATGATATTTTTATAATGAATGTGTGATATATGAATAAATGAGGAGGAAGAGTATTTTTGTTGGATTAAATGTTTAACACATGTTTTGTGTGTTGGTGGACCCATTTCTTGATCGAAAGTTGATTATACCGTAAAATCACCCGCTTGTGAATTTCTTTTGGCCAATTTCGCTTGAATTTGGAAAACTTTCTTCTCGCAGTTGTAGAGAATTGAATTTCTTATAAAACTCGTGAGATTCAAATTTTCTCGATAAAAGGGCTATTTGTTATGAATTATTGAAGTTTTGAGTTCAAATAATTGATTTTTGGGAGTTTTAATTAATTATTTTGAGAAAAACGTTTTTGGTGAGTTTGTGAACCTCATTTAACATGTAAGGCGGCTGAAATCAGATTTCAAACGTGGGCTAAGGAATTTTGTTTATAAATAATATTATTATATTCAATTTTCTACTTTGTTGTTCTAAGCATTTTCTATAAATAGAGAGTTTAGGTTAAATTGAAAATCATACCGTAAACTCAAGTTTTCTCTATTTCTCTCTCGATATTTTGAGCGTATTCTTGTGAGTATACTTTGAGTGTTGATATACGATGCAAGTTCAAGTCATAACCTATATCCTGTTTTCAACTAAAGCTTGCCTTTCGAGGTAAGGGATGTTATTTTCTTCTTTCGCAAATGATATTATTTCTTCAATATCATTATCTTTGAAATATTGGTTGGAATTTTTATCAAATTTAGAACTTTTCATGCTCGGGATTACTATTCATGAGTTACTATTCACGAGTTACTATTTATGAGTTACTATTCATGAGTTACAATTCACTTAGTACTATTCACGGCTAGCATGATGATGTTTTTTTTAAAATTTCTATCTTTTGGTGTCTGAGTTACTATTCACGATACGGCACTATTCACGTGATACTACATAATTATTCACGAATACTAAGACTATTCAATCAAAAAATGAAATTTCTTCTTTTATCCAAAATATCTATTCCTGGATACTAGCTTTGATTAGATCTATGTTTTCGATCATTCTTGAATTTTACTTCAAAGATGATTATTTATGAAGTATTTTTGAACTCCTGATTGTTTAAAGTACGAATCCATAATACTTGTTCTTTTGTTTCACCGGATTCGCTTTTCTTTAAAATTATTTTCATCATCCTCACTCCCTAAATGATGATATTATCGAATATCTTTGGCCCGTAGTGCAAAAGATGAATGATTTTATGATGAATATCTTTGGCCCGTGAGTGCAAAGATGAACAGTGTTTAGATGAACACGACTAATCGGGTGAATATCTTTGGCCCGTAGTGCAAAGATGAATATTTGATTTGAGATGAATATTGATTGATGTTACAGGATAAAATATTGATGATGGACCGTTAAATTCATAGATTATAGTAGATTTCATTCTCACGTAACTCTTCTATGAATTATTATTTTCGCCACTGAATATTGATCCAAAACTTGTTGCCTATTGTATTCTATCAGATTTTTCCTTGTTGAAGACTAACGATAATTTGTTGTACATTATCTTAGTCATAACATTCTTTACTGGGCTAGTTGAGCTCACCCTTTTCCTTGTTGTTCCATTTTTCTTCTCAGGAAGCGAGATTATAACAGGAACTAGTCGGGGTGTGGAGTGATGGTTCTAGATAGTTGTTTTAGTAGTCTTCACTATTCTGTAAAATAGTGTATCAATAATGAGGATTTATTTGGGTATGTATATTGTCTAGAAGACAATAATTGTATTTAAACTCACAGTATATATGTTGTCGTATTTTGCACGACAAATGTATTAATAAAGTTTTAGTTATTTCTGTACCATGTATTTGGCGACTCAGAATGGGTTGGATGGAATGGA
This sequence comes from Panax quinquefolius, assembly GCA_020205615.1. Lineage (NCBI taxonomy): Eukaryota > Viridiplantae > Streptophyta > Magnoliopsida > Apiales > Araliaceae > Panax > Panax quinquefolius. The sequence continues at coordinate 77,549,953 of CM035164.1, read as the reverse complement.
CCTATTTTGGGGGCGTCACAGTTAATCCTTATTTATCTGAGTTCATTCTAATCATATTTTAGTTTATTTGCATTCTTTTAGGATAATCAGTTTAATTAGTTAATTTAGTTCTCTTAATTAGAAAAATCACAATTTATCGTTGTTTAAATAAATTTGGATTGGTATAGTACTAGTAGTTGGGATTTATTAATTAGAATTCTCTGTGGGATCGACACTCTATCTTATCACTTTATTACTTGTTGACTGTGTATACTTGCACGTATTTATTGATTGTGAAATCAACCAACAAGTTTTTGGCGCCGCTGCCGGGGAATTTTTATTAATATTGATTTCATATTAGTTATAATCAATTCGATTTTAATTTAAATGTTACTTATTTTTCTTCTGGAATTGGCAGGAATTCTTGTGAGTGTATGCACACTCGATCGAAAGCTAAAAAGGAACTTTTTCTGTATACAGATGACATTGAAAGGAAGTTCCAGAAATTACGGTTGAATAGTGAGGTTATACATTTGGAAGAAGAACTGGAAGACCAGGAAATACCCGTGAACATGGCAGGGAACGAACAGAAATCATTTAGGGATTACGCCATGCCGAATGTCACAGATATACAGTCGAGTATTAGGAGGCCGATAATCAATGCGAACAGTTTTGAGATAAAACCGGGGACAATTCAGATGTTACATAATACATGTCAGTTTGGGGGTAATTCAATAGACGATCCTAATGAGCATATCCTAAGTTTCTTGGAAGTTTGCGACACCTTCAAATTCAACAATGTATCGGAAGATGCTACAAGGTTGAGAATGTTCCCGTTTACCTTGAAAGATAAAGCGCGAAGTTGGTTACACTCTTTTCCTCTTGGTTCAATCACCACTTGGGATGACTTAGCTCAAAAAAATTTAGCTAAATTCTTCCTACCAGCGAAGTCGGCAAAACTACGGAACGATATTCACACTTTCGCACAATTTGATTCAGAATCGTTATATGAGGCATGGGAAAGGTTTAAGGATATGCTCCGTAAGTGCCCTCATCATGGAATTCCACAGTGGATGCAATTAGGGATATTTTGTGATGGTTTGCACACGTCCACGAGGGCTAGAATTGATGCAGCATCAGGGGGAGCGATCATGACTAAGAGTTTTGATGAGGCATATCAGTTGTTAGAGACAATGGCCACCAACAACTATCAGTGGCCCATGACTAGGTCTAATCATCTGAAAGCATCGAGAAAGTATGAAGTGGATGCGATGACAGCATTAACAGCACAAGTGGCCGCAATGGCTAAGCAAATGGAAATATGGCATCCACAATCCACACAGCAGGTAGCGATGGTTTGTGAATTATGTGCTGGGGGTCATGCTACGGATCAATGTGCCATAAATTATGAATCAGCTCAATACGTAGGGAGCTATAATCGATCAACTCAACCGTATCCGACTCAAAATGCATATAATCTAGGTTGGAGAAATTATCCGGGGTTTTCATGGAGTAACAATCAAGCTTCAGCTCAAGCACCTAGACAACAAAACACATCCGGATTTCAAAATCTGACTCAACAACAACCAGAGAGGAAATCAAGTTAGGAAGAAGCCTTAGAAAAATTCATTAGAGCTTCTGAAAAAAGGAACGAGGAACAAGACAAAAAAATGAATCAAGTAGAGCTGAATTTGCAAAGCCAAGGTGCATCGATAAAGAATCTGGAAAATCAAGTGGGGCAAATAGCACATGCATTAAATAACCGTCCACTAGGAACACTCCCGAGTGATACAGAAATAAATCCGGGCAGAAACAAGCATTGAAAGGCTGTAACTTTACGCAGTGAGAAGGATTTGCAAGAAACAGTTAAGAATAAGGAAAAGGGGGACAAAGCAACAGCTGAAACAGAAGAAGTTGTGGAAACCAGGAAATATAAAGATGAGATCGTAGAGCAGAATGCACCGGAACCGACTATCACAATGCCGCCCATACCGTATCCGCAGAGGTTTCAGAAATCCAAGTTAGATAAGCAGTTTTCAAGATTTTTGGATATTTTCAAGAAATTGCATATCAACATCCCATTTGTCGAAGCTTTAGAACAAATGCCGAGCTACGCTAAGTTCATGAAGGATGTGTTATCAAAGAAAAGGAAATTGGGTGATTTTGAAACAGAAGATTTAACCGAAGAATGCAATAATTATCCGTAATGTTTCCTCCGGTTAAAAAGATCCGTAGTTTTACTATTCCGCATTTACATTGGTAACCGCCGGGGAGAGAGCATTGTGTGATTTGGGGGTCGATATAAATTTGATGCCATTATCGCCTACGCCGCTTTGGACTCAAGGCACCAAAACCGATAAATATCGCTTTATTGTCGACGAACCGATCGCCATATATCCACGAGGTATTGTTGAAGATGTATTAGTAAGGGTGGATAAATTCATCTTCCCAGCAGATTTCGTTATCTTGGACTGTGAAGCAGATAAGGAAATTCCCATCATTCTCGGGCGACCATTTTTAGCAACGGCGAGAACATTGATTGATGTACAGAAAGGAGAATTGACAATGCGAGTTGAAGATCAACATGTCACCTTTAATGTATTTAAGCCGATGTCTTATCCGAAGGAAAAAGGTGAGTGTTTGCGGGTGGATATAATTGATGAATTAATTAATCACAAGTTCTGCGGAAACCACTTAGAGGACCCGATAAAATCCATGTTGTTCGGAATAGACGACTACGGTATTGATGAGGACATTGAGCAGATCAAATGGCTAGATACATCATCGTTCTACCAGAAAAACAATCAACCATATATTCGACACCCTTGATAAGCCCGAAACGGAAGGTAAAAAGTGTAAACCCTCGATAGAAGAGCCACCGGTGTTGGAATTAAAGCCACTACCTTCTCATCTGTAGTATGCTTATTTGGGAAAAGATGACACCTTACCAGTGATTGTTTCGACAGAATTAACTGACACGCAAAAGGAGAAACTGCTACGGGTCTTGCGAGAGTTCAAAACAGCGATTGGGTGGACTATAGCGGATATTCGAGGTATTTGCCCATCTTTCTGTATGCATAAGATTTTAATGGAAGAGGGGTCAAAACCAACCATTGAGATGCAAAGAAGGCTAAATCCCATTATGAAAGATGTGGTGAAAAAGGAGATTATAAAATGGTTGGATGCTGGTATTATTTACCCAATCTCGCATATTTAAGGGGTAAGTCATGTATATGCAAGGCATCAAGAAAGAAAGGGGAATGACGGTGGTGAAGAACGACGCTAATGAGCTCATCCCTACTAGAACCGTTACAGGTTGGAGAGTATGTATGGATTACCGCAAGTTAAATAAAGCCACACGCAAGGATCACTTTCCCTTGCCATTCATTGATTAGATGTTGGACAGGTTAGTGGGACATCAATTCTACTGTCTGCTGGATGGATATTCTGGGTATAATCAAATTGCAATAGCTATAGAAGATCAAGAAAAAACCACGTTCACATATCCATACAGTACGTTTGCATTCTGGCGTATGTCTTTTGGTTTATGTAATGCATCGGCAACCTTTCAACGATGCATGATGGCGATCTTCTCCGATATGGTCGAACAGAATTTGGAGGTATATATGGATGACTTCTCCGTGTTCGGGGATAACTTTGATTTATGTTTGAAAAATCTGATTTTAGTGTTAAAGCGATGCGTGGAGACTAACCTGGTGCTTAACTGGGAAAAATGCCACTTTATGGTGTAAGAAGGGATTATTCTGGGGCATAAGGTTTCGCATCAGGATTAGAGGTGGATAGAGCAAAAAATTGAGAGGATTGAAAACCGCCTCCATCATCATCTGTGAAGGGAATACGGCTTCTTGGGACATGCGGGTTTCTACAGACGCTTCATTAAAGATTTTTCAAAAATCTCAAACCCCCTATGTTCACTCTTAGAGAAAGATGTGCGCTCAAGATGGATCACCATATATCGAGGCATTTGAGGTATTAAAGAAGAAATTGGTCTCTGCTCCAATTATTGTGGCGCCTCGATCGGTCTTTACTGTCAATTGATGTATGCGACGCCAAATGACTACGCGATGGGGAGCAAAGGTTGGGACAACATCACGACAAGATTTTTCACACTATCTATTACTCTAGCAAGACGTTAAGGGATGCCCAGTTGAACTACACAACCACCGAAAAAGAGTTACTTGCAGTTGTGTTTTCCTTCGACAAATTCAGAGCATACCTCATTGGGACCAAGGTAATTGTCTACACTGATCATTCTGCCATTAAATATGTGATTCAGAAGAAGGATGCCAAACCGCGATTAATACGGTGGGTACTATTGTTACAAGAATTTGATCTGGAGATCCGGGATAGAAAAGGTACCAAAAATCAAGTGGCGGATCATCTTTCTCGGTTGGAAAACGCAGAGGTACAGAAAGAAGACAACATATTGATTAATGAACAATTTTCGGATGAACAACTTTTTCGAGTAACCACAATATTACCTTGGTATGTCGATTACGTGAATTACGTGGTTGCAAAGGTGTTACCACCGGATTTGACTTCACAGCAACATAAGAAGTTCCTCCACGATGTGAAGTAATATTACTGGGACGAACCGTTTTTGTTTAAGGCCTGCGCAGATCAAATGATAAGACGTTGTGTGCCTCATGAAGAAATGGATGATGATATTAGGCCATTGTCACCCTCGACACGGAGGTCATTATTCCTATGATCGAATGAATGTTAAAAGTGCTACAATCATGATTTTTCTGGCCTTCTCTATTCAAAGATGCGTACCTATATGTGCTGAAATGTGATCAGTGCCAACGCGTAGGTAATATCTCCAAGCGCAACGAAATGCCACTCAACTCAATTTTGGAGGTAGAACTGTTCGACGTATGGGGAATCGATTTTATGGGACCTTTCCCATCATCTTTCAATAATCAGTACATTTTTTGGCGGTCGATTATGTGACGCCCCCAAATTCAGACACTCGTATCTCGAATTTGGTTCGCCACGTGCTAATTCTAACATCACACTAAAATCATTAACATCGGAAATAATAGAATAATTTACATTGATATAATATAAATATTCGCATCCCAAGGTTCCGTAACCATTACTACAACAATCTAGTGATTAAACTTAAACATAATTAATCATCCTTAGTACATCATAATACGCATAGAAAACTAATACTCTTAAAGAACTAAGCTACTCGTCCGTAGCCTTGCCCTTCCCTTGTCCTTTCTCCGAGGTACCGCCATTGCTCGCCTTTTAACTAATAATATTTTAAGGAAGCAAGAATGAGCAACAAGTTCACGAAAGCAAGTAATATATAGAAAGAGAATGAACAGCTTATAGCATTTGAATCTTCAAGGGTATAACAAGAAATGGTAGTTCAAGGATATCAAGAAATATCAAAAGTGTTTGATGAATGTCACTAAAGACCAAGGATATCAATAATATTTTAAGGTTTAATTATTTCGAGGTTCAATAAGAATGAACACCGAAAGCGAATAAGTTAAAGACTATGAACTCTTACTAGAATTAACGAAGATTATACGTAATCCAAGATAAACGAGTACAACAAAGATCACTTTAAGGTACCCTACGTTATACATAACATTTAATCATACTTAGGTGCGCATCGGTTCCTCTCGACAATATAGAATTTCCCTTGTAAGAGGGTTGTTCATCTCAAGAGATTTTCAAGAGTCCGCACCAAGTCAATTGGTTTGGATAGCTTTCTAACATATGATAACGATCTGCTAGCTAACCGAATCAAAGGTTTAGACAACTTTTATAATGCACTTTAAGAACAATAAGTCTAATGCTCACAATAATGTCAAAGAAATTGATTTTCTAATAGTAATAGTCATTTGCTCAATATAAGTATGTTAATAATTGGATTCATACAATATACAATGTAGAAATTTAGATAACTTGTATTCGATATGTGAATCAATGGAAGTTAGAGAACTCGCATAAAATCCAAAGTTGTGAGAGTTAGGAGACTTCGCCTTTTAGCGTTGATTACCACTTATCACAGAATATCACTTCAATGAACTACGTTATCCTATATATGTATGTATATGTATTCATTAGTCATATATACTTGATATGCATTTTCACATACTTCCATCACACATATCTAACTTCATGTAGGCTACACACATTCAAACTCATAGATGCATAACTCACATTGATTTTACCTTTAAAGTCTTTCGTACCATATGCTCATTCTTTGTATTTTCAAAATACCTCTTACTTTACGTATTTTTAAGTTGTTTCACATATTAAAGAACCTTTAAGCTAGTTTTGACCCCTTATTAAAGTTACTCATACATTTCCCTCTTTCAAAGTTAAAAGAGTTCATTAAATCAATCAACTAGCCATTATACCACATAATATTGCCAAACAACTTCTTTCTATATATGTTTGCATAATTTATAACAATGTTTAACTAGATGTGTGAACATGTCGAATATCTCTAGAGGCATATGCATCTTATTCTAATTGTTCCTAAGTTCACAATATAATTCATAGAGTTTGCCATCTCAATCGGTTTTCAATCACTAAGATGTCATGACTATCAATCTATACATGCAAGGTATGTTGAGTTCATATTTCATATGTATTTACGAGACTAACCAAGCTATAAACATATGCTCAATGGGTTAGATTCAAAAAGGTGTAAGGTTTTATAAACATGTTTTTCGTCTTTTAACTTTTCATTAAAAAGGTTATGATTCAATTCCAAACCTACAAAACAACTTGTAAAATACATTGATATATGTTTAGGGAGTATGTATGTTCTTGAAATTAAGTGGAGTGTAAGACTTCTTGCATCAAATAAGCAAATAAACTACTTTAGTTGTTACAAAGACTTCAAAATGGGCATTTGCGCTTAGGACCCCCCATCGAGGCGGGCAGGTCCCCTGCTAAAACACGAGCAGGTGTTCCCCTGTTCGCCCCTGTTCGGATTTTTGAGGAATTTTCAACCCAATTCTCATCCAAGCAACAATGTAATCATGTATAATTGTTATAAACTTGCTACATAACCGTCCTAACATGCTTCTAACATTCCCACACATACAAACAATAAATTTCAAAGATCAATTCAAGGTTTTTGCCATTTTTCCAAAGTTTAACACATACAGCAATTTTCTTCCTTACGAATTCATTACTAGATCATTTTACTTCGTTTAACTCTCATTGATTTCGTTTTTGACCATATTAATAATATCTAACATTAATTTACAGATTCTAGCATGCTTCAACCATAACCAATTCAACTAAAACAAGTGTTTTCATACTCATGAACTTTAGAAAGCTTGAGTGTATGCACATCTAGAGGAAAGGTTACCTTTTCTGAAGTTGAATTGCTACTCTAGCTTCAATTTACAGATTATATAAGCTCACAATATTCACACTCCTACTAGAAATCTCAGAGAAATTAGCAACATGCTTATGAATGAGAGGGGCTTTATTTATAGGCAAGCTTGTGACCAATTTGGTTTTGTGGAATGAATCAAACCATTGGAATGGAGAAGAAGCTAATGGTTATGAAGGATTTGGTAGAAGAGTACAATTTAGCCCACTCCCTTCTCCATGATTTGCTAGCTATGGAGTTGGTGTTGAGGGACTAAGCCAATGGCCTATAACGTGAAGAAAAGAAGGAGTGACTCTCATTTTGGGACACCACCAATTCTCAGCACTTTCTTTGCACACTTAGGGCCATTTTTCCCTTTGTTCACACTAGAGCATACAATTACACCCACTCATATATTACACATAAAATCATATAATCCATGTACATTGATTTATTTCAAATAATAATTATTCTAGACTAGATATAATTTAATTGTGTACCAATGCTACTTATTATTAATTTATTTATTTAATCAAGTTACTTTCTCTCATAGGTTTAAAATACCCATTTAATTATTCCCACACATCAATATGTCACATAAGACTTTTTATACAACTTGGTCAATTACCTAAGTCAAGCTTACTTTTATCACATAGTGTTATATAATAATTATTTTCATTTCAATGTCACACCTCACTTTATATTAAATGAAAAACCTTATAATATATGATTTCTCTTCACACACTACTATTTATGATAATTAACGAATAACAAATAAATCAACCTCATTATGAAATTATTTACTTATTAGTAATACTAATTAATTCCATCATTAGTTAAATTAGTATTTTCTCAATTCATCATCTTACCACACTAGGCATAACTCCACAAGTTTAAACTAAGCTTCTCATTACTTTTGCTTCATTGTTTAATTATCACTTAGCTTAATCAATTAAAAAGCTCATCACAACACATGTCGATGCTATATATATATTTATATTCAAATAAATATACAAACAAATCTTTATTCTCCATATTATAATTTATTAAAATTCGCGGGTATTGCAGATTATGTTTCCAAATGGGTAGAAGTTGCAGCCTTACCCACAAATGATGCCAACGTTGTCCTCCGATTTTTAAAGAAAAACATCTTCACACGATTTGGGACGCCGAGGGCAATAATAAGTGATGAGGGAACTCACTTCTGTAACAATCAGTTCACAAAATTGCTTGTAAAATATGGGGTTCGTCATAAAATTGCTACCGCATATCATCCCCAAACCAATGGTCAAACTTAGGTCTCGAATAGGGAGGTCAAACGAATTCTGGAAACCAATTTGCTGCACAGAATGCACTAACCGTCCAATTACATCCGGGAGTTCACCTTAGCCAGTTGCCTACTGCTCCTATTCTGCCAGTGTTTCCCCCTTCCGATCAAGAGATGAGCGAGGATGAGGATGCTCCACCTGAGGAAAAAGCTCGTCAAGGAAGTCCTCAGTTTTATTTTGTTATATCTTTCGCATGAGGACATTGCTCTTGTTAAGTTTGGGGGTAGTTAATTTTTATTTCTAGTTATAGTTTGTTATTAGTTTATGGATTTGGATTGTTATTGTTAGTTAAATATTTCATTTAGGATTGCATGATAATTCCAGCGTTTGATAGCATATATGTTTGGGGGCCAATGAGGAATTTAAAATTGCATGAACAAGTCTAGTAAGGATTGTTGAGCTAGTGATATGATTTTCGTGACATGATTTAAATTTGTATTTGTTTTACACTGTTATTATAAGGATAGCACTTTTAAAAATGACCATATTGGCTATGATAGTTTAAAGGGATAGATAATAGAGTTCTAAAGGAGGAATGCTATTGAATTGAAGGAATGATTTGAATAGCTAGTGAAGACTGAATGTAGACAAAAACTCAAGTTGGGGAAAAAATATTTGGAATATATAAGCTTATAAAAAAAACAAAAAAAAAACATCGTGGTATGCTTGTCTAGTTTTGTGGCCTTTGTTACTTGAGTAAGTAAGCCCGAAGGGATTGTCTTTACACCTAGCGCGCTAAGGTCTTAATGGCTTGGGAGTCGTTGGTCGAAAGCTCGTTAAGGTAGCACTGAAAAGCCTAAGGAAATAAGACAATGCATAGTCATGAAAAAAAAAAGCAATAATAAAGCGGGAAAAGTGCAAAAATCCCCCGTTATAAAAACAAGAGAAAAAGAAAAGCATAAGTATTCCATCTTGACCTTTGAATTTTGGATAATTGTTTAATTTCAGCTGAAGCAAGTTTATTTGATGAGTTCTTGAGTTGAAACTGCATGATGCCTATTAAGAAATTTATTATCTTTCATATTTTTGTCTTTCATGGGTTAGCATGGTTATTGAACACACACTCACAATATCAGTACTAACAAATTTGGATTCAGTGATTGTTGAGATATTATTGATCTACTTTAACATGATGGATTATCATGTTTTTGTGATTTTTTTGAGGCCTATGGATATACGTGAGCTATTGGATTGTTGGAATTAAGATCATTTAGTTAGTTTGCATTTGCATGGTTTTTCAGTTTCGTATCGTTTTGTGTCTTGTATTTTGTTGCTTGAGGACAAACAACGATTTAAGTTTGGGGGTATTTGATGATTGGGTAATATACCCATGACTTGGGTATACTTGGGCTTAGATTTGTGTATTCTCGAGTACTTTAGTAGTGTTTTTATTGTGTTTAGTTGTGCTATTACAGGTTTGGGAGCTGTAGGAACATTTGGGAGCATTTGGCCTAAAACAGGGGCATTCTTGGCACTTTCGCCTCCACATTTCATTTGCGCGCTCAAGATAGTATACTCCACAACGTACGGGCGCTGGGCCTCTACGTTGAAGGCCGACCAGGGGACACGCGTTATTTGGATTACCGTTGGGAAAATTTATGTGATAAGTTGATTTGGAAAAGGAATAAGACACAATAAGAGAGTATATAAAGTTTAGGAGGCTGAATTAGAAGCATTGATAAATCATTGGAGGCTGAGCAAGGATTCAAGAGAAGTTTGGAGGATTTTCACCTAGAGTTTTTCTTCTTCACCTTATTTTCAATTTGTAATTCTTTAAGGATAATTTGCAAACGATTATTGGTTTTTATTTCCGTTATGAACTAATTCTTTAATTAAGATTTCAATTGAACCTTTTATGGCTATAAATTAGTTATTCAATTTATTCTAATTATTTATGTTGAAGTGAATTGTTTATCTTGCCTTGCATGTATTGATTAATTATTTGGCCCATAATTACCTTGTTACTCTAGAAGGAATTGAAAGAGGAATTCTAGGGTTAGAACTGGGCTTGATAACGTGTGACTTAGTTATTTGCACAGTGAATAATTAGGTTTGTGAATTGAATGGAAATATCTGTTCACCGCATGTAACACATAAGGAATTGGAATTGAAGGAGTTTAATTCACTTGTTTTGCATAGGAATATAGCAAGATTAATCTGAATTAAATAGAAGTTAGTTGATTACTTGGAAAAGGAATTTTGACAATTTAGAATTCCTGTTAACAATTCAGTAGACATAATAATTGGGATAGTTGGGTAATTGAGTATAGTTCATAATTGGGGATATTGAAGTCTTAATCCTTATTTATCTAAGTTCATTCTAATCATATTTTAGTTTATTTGCATTCATTTAGGATACAGTTTAATTAGTTAATTTAGTTCTCTTAATTAGAAAAATCACAATTTATCGTTGTTTAAATAAAATTGGATTGGTATAGTACTAGTAGTTGGGATTTATTAATTAGAATTCTCTGTGGGATCGACACTCTATCTTATCACTTTCTTACTTGTTGACCGTGTATACTTGCACGTATTTATTGATTGTGAAATCAACCAACAATAAACCACTTCAATATCACAATAAAACTCGATGGATTTCCTCATCCCATCACTTACATACACTTCTTGAGTTTTCTACTAAGGTTATAACCTAGGTTTCACATTCCTAACGTTTATAACCTAGGCTTTGATACCAACATGTGACGCCCCCGAATCCGGGTCCTCTGACCCCGGTTCGATCATCACAATAAAATACAAACACCCACCTCTAAACAACATACGATAACTAAAATGCGGAATATAATAAACGTACGTCGTTCATTCTAAAGGTATTACTAGTCCCAAGATTCGATAACCTTAATACAATCTTACAAACATACCCTAAAATAATCATTAGGGTTCATATTACATAACAGTAATTTAAACTACTCATATGGTAAAGTCGACTCCTGGCAATTCTCCTTGATCTTTCCTTTACCCTTATCCTTTCCTGAGGTCTCGGGCTTAGCTGCAATATAATTCATGATATAGCAAGGATGAGCAACAAGTTTGCTCAACAAGTTTAAATACAACAATAAGAATATATCATGATGAATGAAAAATATCTGACAATGAACTCAACAATATGAATAGTCATTCATAAAACGTTATTGTATATTATCCTTCTCGTGGGCAATTGTTGCTCACTGTTGCACAAAACAATGCAGATGAAGTTAAGAAGTTTGAAGAGCTTTCTACAAGCAAGGGCAATGACAAGGACAAGGACAAATTGCTTGATTAGACGACAACGTTTAATTTATCTTTTATTGATGAAGCTTATGTAATAGATTTAATTATGATCATGTTATAATTTTCCGCTGATATTTGTAATAAAGGTTAGATGACCTGGGAGTTATTTTAGATTATGTAACCCTTTAATGGGAGATTGATTGTTTTAACTTTTGAGTTTAATTTTATCATTTAGATATGGGTAGTTAGTTATGATTTAATTGGACAGTGAACACCAAATTTGTGGGATTGAAGTGCCCGGATTTGGGGGTGTCACATAAACTATAAGTGTGACACTACCGCTCAATTAATACACAGAAATCCATTTATTAAAGCTCTAAAGTAGTAACTCTAAAATGTCTGGGTTTTTGGGTAACCCAGAAACTCCAGAACAGTTCTGACAAGAACTTTAGACACTTAGATCTTCATGTTATGAAATAGTTAGACCCTGAAATTGGTTTGTACTTGTAGTATTACACTACTACTACACCATGAATACACTCTAATGCCCAGAATCATAAGCAGATGGAAATTAACCATGGTCAAAGTAGCCCTCAGGGCATTGACCAAGGTTATTCTTCATTGATGAAGAACACTTATTGCGACAGTTTTCGTCGCTAAAGTCTATAGCGACAGTTTTATTAAAAATAAATAAATAAATTTAAATAAATAATGAAAAAGTAGAAAATAATTAATAAATGAGTTTTAAAAATTATTTTAAGTTATAAAAAATAACTTTTAATAATTTGACATAAATTTTATTAATATTTCAATTTATTTAAATATTAATGTTATTAAATTTATTTAATAATTATATTAAATAAGTTAGTTAAAAATAATTTTAATATTTTAAAATGATATTAAAGTGTTAGAAAATATTTTAAGTTATAATGAATAACTTTTAATATATTTTGATACAAATTTCAATTATAATTTAATATTAATGATAATAAATTTATTTAATAATTATATTAAATAAATAGTTTGAAAATGATTTTTATGTTTTAAAAATCATTTAAAATGATATAAAGGATTTAAAAATATTTTAAGTTATAATAAATGACTTTTAATATTTTGATTTAGAAATACATTAATATTTTAATATTAATGGTAATTATTTAAAATGATTGTAAATGTTTTAAAAATCATTTAAAGGTGATATTAGTGTTTTAAAAATATTTTGAGTTATTATAAATAAATTTTAATATTTGGAAAAGGATTTCATTAATATTTAAAATTAATGATAATGTAAATTTTAGTATTTAAATCATCTAAAATGATATCGTTGTTTGAAAATCATTATAAATGATAATAATTATTAGAAAATTATTATGAAGCTTCCTAAAAATATTATAAATGATAATTAAATTATCAAAAATAATATTGAAGCTTTGGAATAGAGTTTTATTGAAAATAAACTCGTTAATTATCTGATAAGGTAATCAAGACACCGAATTGATACCGAAATCCAACTAGACTAAAATAGTTTGACCTAATAAATATTTTTATAGGTTCTAAACGCTATTGTGAATACTTGATAATGTATCTAAGTTATATAATGACTTTAAATAACAGTATTATGTGATGTGATGTATTACTCTAATGGAAAGATCAATATTATTGATGATAGGTCTTTCAAACGAAGCTAAATTAGATTGTGTAGCAGTAGTCAACGACAAAGGCAAGTTTCTTTAACTCAAACTTGAGCTATTATTTTACCAACATGTTAAGTGGATAATTATTACTGATTATTCCACATCTAAGACTATTATTAAGCAATCGCATTTATTGCAAGTTCTTTAACTCAAATTGAGTTATAAATTTTAAAGTATAATTGGTGAATAACTATTGTTGGTTATTCACGTCTATAATGATTATTGATATTTGCACATAATGCAATTGATTTATGTTTATTATTGAACAGTTTATGAGCTATGTCTCAGCTAATTCTTTTGACGAAACTAATATTTGTTAAAACATGAAACGTTCTAATATTTGAACTAAATTGTTATTGAAAGATCAATGTCAATTATTTCGACTAGATCAATATGGATATTATATGTTAAAATCTTTAGCATTTCTTTAAAAGTAATCCAAACCATATTGTCATGGTACGGATTCATGATGTAAGACTGAGATGAACAAACCTTATAAAAAGGGGACTTTATGGTTGGACATCCGACTATTGCGCTATTTTTGAGTATTATGCATAATATAGAGTACAATGAAGCTGATCACTTCATGTACTTGCAGAAGAGTGTGATTTAATCATTATGATTAATTGATACACTTGAGGTAATTCAGTATTGAATGTCTGATAATTCCTCTATTAGTTCATGATCTAATTGTGATCACTCATCATGAAATCTGGGAATATCCCACTTTAATATTATAGTAGTATTATATCTTGATAATAAATTGAACAGTATTACTTCGAAAAAGTTTTACTCTTTCATCATTGAATTGTTATTCAACATGTATCTTAATAAAGTCTTGATATTGATAAATGATTTATTCAGCTACTTCGAAGTCCTTTGAACAATTGTTGATGTCCTATCGAATCTAGACACTTATACTCTTGATTCATATCTCTTATTGTATGTTTTAACTTGCGGAGTAAACTTGTTGCTCACCTTTGCTTAAATATAATATTTCAGCTAAGGACGAGATAGCAGGAGGGTCAGAGAAGGACAAGGGCAAAATACTAGAGTAGTTATTATAACTTTAATTATTATGTTATTGTATGTAAACCGTTTTAGATATTTGAAGGTATGTAAGTTATGTTAAGGTTAGATAACCTGGGATATTGTATTAATTATATTAATTAATGGTATGAATGATGTAATTCATAAATGAATGGGTCGTTAGATGTGGTATGTATAATGGATCGTGAGCACCAAACTCGAGGTTAGGGAACCCGGATTTGGGTGCGTCACACGTTTTGCATAATTTGCACTTGGGATTGCTATGATGGCTCTTTGTGACCTAATCTACAGTTGGATAACTATTTGTTTATGTTATGTTGTCAACATTCCATCTTTTTCCTCCCGGGGTTGTCTTCAGGGTTGATGTGGCTTTTGACTGTCCTTCAGGGTTATCTCTGGGGTTTGACTACTGCTAACTTTTCTTTTCCTTAGGATTGATCTCCAAGGTTGATTTGATGTTCTACGGGGATGTGTCCATGGTTGATGGTTATTGTAACCTCTTCTCGAGGTTGCTCCAAGATGTAAAAAGACACGTTTGCACTCCTGTAGGGTTAATACAAGGAAAACAAAATTTCAATTGTCTACAGATGCCCCTCTTTATCATGTTTATGCATTGCAATGGAATGACATGATAACGATTTACTAGACACTTAAAATATGACAAGATAAATTTAATGATGCAATGCAATGAGTCTTTTACCTCCTGACCACCATGGTGAACAGGTAATGGATTTTGGCTTTGATGCTTGAATGCCCAGTCATTGTTTTTTATTTGTAAGAGCAATTGGCTTTGATGATTTTCTTCTGATTTGACGAAGATTTGTGACCAAGGGTGTCTAAAAGCTCGGCTTGGTTTTTGATGTGATGGCTTCAGACGGGTTTGATTTGATCTGCAAGGTTTGATTTGTGGCCTTTTTCTAAGGGAACAAGTCGTTGGGTTTGAGATGGATTTCTCCATGACGGTCGCCCCTATACTTCTGTAGGTCAAAGGAGATCAAGTCTTTTCGCACTTCAGGAGTGATGAGTTGCTAAAGGTTTGCATCTTAGGATTAATGTTATTTCATCACTATGATTGGTTGTCTTAATGTATCGCTGCCTCTTCCTTTCAAGACTTGCTCCGGATTTGATAGAACGACATTAAGGTTCATTGTATCTTCTCAACCAGGGTCGTCGACCTTGAGGGTTTTTCTTGGGTGTAGACTTTTCAGGTTTATTTGGTGTCTTGAGACTGGTATTTGGGTTTAGATGTTTCTTTTAAGGGTTAGACTGCACCATAGGTAGCCTACGTACTCCCGTGTATGGGGGAGATTAGGTCTTACGTAGTTCAGGCATGGCCTAAATGGTTTGAAAAGTGTTTATTTGGGTTTATTTTTAAGCTAGATTTTGGGTTTAGATGTTTCTTTTGAGGGTTAAACCGCACCATAGATAGCCAGCCTACATACTCCCGTGTGTGGGGGAGATCAGGTCTTACATAGTTCAGGCTTAATGAGTTTTGAAAAGTTGTATCAGGTGATCGTTGAACCATTGAAAGGGTTTTGTGATTTTTGTAGGGTTAGATCGCACCATAGATGGATGCCTACGTACTCCTATGCAAAGAGATCAGGACTACGTAGTTCACGCTTGATGAGTTTTCAAAAGTGTTTAGTTGGGTTTGATTTGAAGAGGGTTTTGTGAATTTTTTTGTAGAGGTTAGACCGCACCATAGATGGCTTCCTACATACTCCTATGCGAGGAGATCAGGTCTACGTAGTTCACGCTTGATTTGATTTTTTGATTTTTTTTATTCTCCTTATTGGTTTTGTGATTTTTTTTCCCCCTACCGTATAATTTTCATATTATATGTGTGTTGTACTCCATATTATTCTCATATTATAAGTCTTATTATTCTTCATATTCTACTCGTATAATAATTTGTATTCTACTCTATTATACTCATATAATAATTCGTATTATACTCAGTTAACTTTCAAAATTCATTACATAGGCTAAAAACTGTTTTTTGTTTCCAAGTTTTATTGGACATTTCGTCTTTGCTCGTTATATTAACATTAGCGCGTTTTTCAAAAAATCTAAAGAAAAAGCAAAAGCGCTTTTCGGTGAATAGCGTTTTCACGTCTTTTCCCGAATTTTTTATTTCCTTATACAAATCTTAAACTCGTAATTCTAACACAACCACATTCTAGGTCATAACAAGACCTTTAAACACATAACACAAATCATTATAAATAAAAACTTATTTTATTCAATAATAATTCTTACATCCTATTTTACAAGACTATTCGATTTTTTGGGTTGTCATACTAATAGTCTGATTCGGGTCTGAAAACCTTGCTAGGAAAGTAACAACCTCTAAACACCATTTAATTCAAATAAATTTCAAAAAATACTTTTCCTTTGAAGTTTATGGAACTCTTGTTATACCTAAATTGAACTTGACTACCTTTAATGATACATGACTTGGAACTCACAAGATGGACTAAAAATATAAAGGAAACGAGGATGGAAAAACAAAACAAGGCTACGTGACGCTATTTTTTGCCCTACTTTTGTAA
Source organism: Panax quinquefolius (assembly GCA_020205615.1). Lineage (NCBI taxonomy): Eukaryota > Viridiplantae > Streptophyta > Magnoliopsida > Apiales > Araliaceae > Panax > Panax quinquefolius. The sequence goes on along the minus strand of CM035164.1, from coordinate 77,532,747 downwards.
TTTTTTTTATTTTTTTTGCTAATTTAAATACACTCACGCACCCTGCCTTGGCATGCCAATACCCGAACCTCGTTGTTAACATGAGTTGAGTAATACCATTCAAGCCAAAGACCTTCGATCTACTTTTGTAAATTGCATAACTCTCAATGAATTAGAACTTGATATTTTAATATGTTGGAGCTCTCTGTTATTGCTCTAGTTACTGTAAAAATTTGAGAACTCAACTCTTTCTAGATTTTAAATTAAAAATCCTGCAAGGAAGCGGTTCGTGAGCTAAACTCACTGACTAGGGAATTGTTTTCGAAGTTGGAAGTAGACCTATCAAACGGGCAGGCCCGGCCCAAACGGGCGGGCTAAAAAGGTCGATTTTTTCTTTGGTAAAAATCATGCAATTTAAAGCTTCACGCCAAGTCGCAAGCAGAGACTAATTTTCACTTTTTTTTTATTATATTTTTTTGTTTACCAAAAATGGGTTGGTAAAAGCAAAACTGAACCAAATAGCCTAAATTTTACCTTAAAAATTGCGAATTCAAATCACTACGGATGATAGACCGACTTACCCGACCATGAACTTGGACCATGTTTGCCGGGTCTAGTTGGAAGGCTGGGTTGACTGAATTTTTTTGAGAAGTACCCACCGGGCGGTACAGGAGAGGTGCTATCCAAAAATGAGCCCAAACGAAGTTGTAGATAACTAATTAAAAATAAAACAGTATTGAAATTGTAAACCCTAAAATGATCATAACTTGGTCTCTGATAACGATACAAGGCTGAAACTGTAATACTAGACTCTCTGATATGGTGGGTAGATATTGTTCAAATTTTAGAATTTTTTGGAGTTAAAATCGAATTATGAAAAATGTGACAATATTGGACAGAAATGACTGAAATAAATAGTAAATGTAAATGAAAAATTTTGAAAAAAAAATATAGAAATTCTAAAATAAATATATCTAACTATGGTAAAATGTTAATTTAGTTGGTATTTGACATTTGCAACAATTAACGTTAATTAAGTTATTCAATAACTTACTTTACATTAATAAGATTATTCAATATTTTGTATTCAATAACTTAACTGTTGTTTAGATATCAATGTCTTGTGTTAATAATAATGATTTTGTCCGCAGTGGAGGAGATATTTTTTTGATGTGGGTATACTAGAAATTATTTGATCAGGGTATTTGATTCTTTTTAACAAATAGTACGATATTAAATGATATTCTTTAGAGTAAAACAAATGTTGGATTGGATTATCTAGTCCAGTCCGGAGTTATTAGAGTAAAACAAACAAGGGTTCTTTACAGAAATATACAATAATTAGAAAGTAATTACACAATTAGTGCATCAACAAAATAATTACATCATTAGTGCATCCACAAAATAATTACAAAAAGAGAGTAACAAATTCAAATTCACATTAAATAAGGAAACCTAAAATCAAGGAGAAATAACCGCCATAATTAATAATTCAAATCAAATTTTTGGGATCAAACAACAAAAACAAATCCATAATTCAAATCAAAAGGAGGGAAAAACAAAAAAAATATCTTCTTCATCCTAATCTTCATCTCCCTCACCGCTCATTATCTCCATCACCGCCTCCTCTTTCTTCCCCTTCATCATCATCCTCCGCCGCGAATCTCCAGAAGTCCTTGGTTGCGCCGCCGTTACATCGCCCTCTCTTCCCCTTCATCATCCTCCTCCTCCGCCACAAATCTCCGGAAGTACCTCAATTACTATTCTGAATTTTTTTTTGACGATTTGGTTACCCACAAAAACTAAAATGGTTACCTTTGTATGAAGGTTTGGCTACCAACTGCATCACATTAAAAATAAATCTGTAACATAATAAAACTGAATTGATTACCTTTGTCTGAAAGTTTGGCAACCAACTGCATGAAGGTTTGACTGCCAACTGCATCACATTCAAAATAAATTTGGTAACCTAATAAAACTGAATAGGTTACCTTGGTATGAAAGTTTGGCTACTAACTACATCACATTCAAAATAAATTGGCAACCTAATAAAACTGAATAGGTTACCTGCACTATGGGGAAAAAAATCAAGAGACGATTAATGGGAGGCGATAATGGAAACCCTCGTTTCTGACCGGTGAGAAGAATCTAGTGATTGGAATTGAGCCCACTGCGATCTCCACCACCACTGCCCATTGGACGGAACCCACCACCACCGCCTTCACCTGGAGGGAAACGAGGCGGACTGTCAAAAGCACGGTTGTCGCGACCACCGCTGGAGAATCCGGGTTAGTGGTAATTGGTAGGAGGGCTACAAAAGTTGTGGTTGTAGTTCACGACGGGGTCATCATTGGTTCGAATCTGGGTTGCGGCCTGCAAGTTCGTTGGCGACGAAAGGGGTTCTCGTCGGAGACGCTCTCCTTGCCTTTACCTTTTAATGCTAATTTAAAGATGACAGATATGTAGAGATATTAATTACTTAATTTAATAAGTAAATCAATACTAATCCCCTAAATTAAGGAATTATAATTGCATACTAATTCCCTAAAATAAGGATTTCTAATTACATTAATATTATAAATAAATATGAAAAATGTTAATTATATAAATATTTTATGAGTGTACTATTGTTATAATTTTTTTCAAAAATATAATAGAATATGTAATTTATTCTAATCCAAAGAATAAGTCCAGTTCGGAGAAATAGTCCCAAGGACTAATAGTCCTTTGTAATCCAGTCCTGTAAACATGCATGCTCTTAATGCGAGACTATTAATCACATAATGCCATATAAAGTTACATTTATCATGAGATTATATAAATTTTCATAAATAACCTTAGAAAAAATAAAATAATTCCACAAGAATCTATTTAAAAGACTATTAATCTTCCATCATGAGATAAAATAGTCTAAACTATTCTTAATTTAACAAATAGTCTAATTTCAAACATATTTTTTACAAACAAACATAACCTTTAAATCTTGAGTTTCATAGTTCTATTCAAATTTCAAGCAAATTTGGTCAATTTAAACACCAAGATAGAATTCCATTACAAACTTCAAATAATTATTTTTTCATAATCATAATTAAATAAATATCCACTTCATTCAAATGTTTAGCAATATATAATTCAACAATTTATTATTCATATTAAAATTTAATAATCTAACTACAACTATTTTCTTAAAATTCTAATTTAGTATGTGCCAACATTCAATTGATTATCGTAATAATTGACATAATAAATAGGTAATATGAATATAGTTTTAAATCAACTCATAACCGATATGTATACCCGAAAACCAACCTAAACTAGTTTTTGTCACGCCTACCACGTGTTCCTCCTAATTGAGATCATGAGACCAAAAGAAGCATTGAATTTCAGGATCTTCTATTCAGCCTGAAATGCTCTGCTAGGTTTTGTATACACTCTTACGCAGGGTTGCTTCTGTTGCGGAAAGAGGCACACCGAACACCCAGTCAAGAACATTGAGGTATTTTGATCTACAGACATCCCTCTCAATTGCATAGCAGTGCATTATGATTGCCGTAGAAATACTGAAAACCACCACATCAGCTCTTTTCAAGTTTTTCGACTGTGGTGGTAAATATCCAAGGTCAGCCATGCATGTGAAGAAGCTTTCGATGGCCCGTGCAAGGCAGTAAAGTGATATCTCTATCCGCCTACTTTTCTTTTCAATAGCCAAGGCGATACCAGTTGGAAACTGTCAATCACAAGCAGTTTTTCAAAATAAAAGCATAATTTTTCTCCTTGTTAATTAAGAGAACATGTAAAACTCATTTACCGTGCCTATTGCCACCATGGGAATGTTACATCTCTTAAAGAGCCTGAAGCAGAAGCATGTCCACAACCTGACGATTAATTGTGACGTTCAACAAATTACTACCTTAGATAGAGAACATAAATATTGAAGTCACTAAAAACAAAATCAATTATTGCTCATACTACAGCAACAATGTCCCAACACACGAGTAAGGGTGTTTCTTCCACAAGTGTCCATGGGAATTCTTTACAGTTAAAATAAATTTTTAAATAAAAATATAACTACAATTGGACAAAAAGTTAAAAACAAAAAAGTTTGCCACTGATTTACCACATATACTAATGGGAAGAAATGTACATTACTGAGTAGAGAAGATCTCCAGCAGAAACCAGTTAAATTGAAATTCCCTTCAGATTTTCCATATGCAATTTTTATACACCCCAAGGAAGCTGCTTGCGCGATCAAGATAATTCAATTCGATAAATTTTACACAAAATCCAAACATGGTCCTTATTTTACCTAAAATAAGAAGAATTCTTTTTACTGGCCGGATTGGGTGAATTAATTTGCTAAAAAGAATTAATTCTGTTTGCTGAGTTCAACTTACCATCTTTTTCCTAGCGAATTATGGAAAGGAAGTTAGTCTAATTACACGCACTACGAAAAGGTTTTTAAATTGCTGCAGAGTAATCTCCAACCTTTCGGAGTGAGTCTAATTTTATGTGTACCTCAACTTCTTTCCAGCTCATATTGTATTGAAGCTTGCTAACAAGAAAATTATTGTGATTTCTACATGCTGAATACAAGTTATCATGTTTTGCGTCCATTCATTGGAAAATTTGTTGTGGTTTACTTTGATGATATCTTGGTTTATAGCAAAAACTTGGGTAAACATGCTTTGCATCTGAAATCTGTTTTAGATATACTTAGGAAACAAAAGTTATTTGCTAACATGGAAAAATGCACGTTTTGTACAGATAGAATTGTGTTCCCTGGTTTTGTTGTTAGTTCACAAGGAGTACAATTGGATGAGAAAAAGATACCTGCAATCCAACAATGGTTGAGTACTACGAATGTTTGTCAAGTTCGTAGCTTTCATGGACTCGCAAGTTTTTACCACCGTTTTGTGAGGAACTTCAGCGAAATCACAACACCACGTACGGATCTCATCAAAAAGAGCTTTGGTTTTAAATGGGGAGACGAACAAGAGAAAGCGTTTCAATTGATTAAAAATAAATTGACTAATGCTCCTTTACTTGTTTTGCCTAACTTTTCTAAAATCTTTGAAATTGAGCGTGATGCTTCGGTTTGAGAATTGGAGTTGTGTTGATGAAAGAAGGAAAACTAGAGGTTTACTTCAGCGAGAAGTGGGGCAACTTTAAACTATCCTACTTATGATAAGGAGTTGTATGCATTGGTTCGAGCATTGAAAACGTGTAGGCACTACCTATGGCCTAAGAAGTTCGTGATTCACACCGATCATGAGTCTTCGAAGTACTTAAAAGTTCAGCATAAATTGAATAAGATACATGTTCGAGACATTTCCATGTCTAGATATAAGCAAGGTAAAGAGAATATCGTTGCAGATGCTCTTTCGAGGATTGTGTTGTTATCTACTTTTGATACGAAATTGCTTGGTTTTGAACGGATTAAAGAATTATATGTTGATGACCATGATTCTTGTAAAGAGTTTAAGTCTTGTGAAAAGAATGATGTTGGTAAGTACTTTAAAATTGATGAATTTTTATTTCGTAAAAAAAAGTTGTGTTTACCTGCTTTTCTTTGCATGATTTGTTGGTAAACGAATCACATGAGAGTGGTTTAATGGGTCATTTTGGTGTGGTTAAAACATTGATTGTTTTACAAGAACATTTTATTAGCCACACATGAAACGGATGTAGAGCGAATATGTGATAAGTGTATTACTTGTCGTCAAGCTAAATCTCATGTTCAACCCCAAGCATTGTATACACCATTATACCTAATAAACCTTGGATTGATATTTCTATAGATTTTGTGTTGGGTTTACCTAGGTCTAAGCGTGGTCATGATTCAATTTTTGTGGTCGTGGATAGGTTTTCTAATATGACACATTTTATTCCATGTCACAAAACTGATGATGCTTCCCATGTAGTTGATTTATTCTTTAGGGAAATTGTTAGATTGCATGGTATGCCTAAGACAATTGTTTCTGATACAGATACTAAGTTCTTGAGTTACTTTTGGAAAACTTTGTCGTGTAAGTTAGGAACTAAATTATTGTTTTCAACTACTTATCATCCACAAACTGATGGTCAAATTGAAATAGTAAATAAAACTTTGTCTGCTTTAAAAAGAATATCAAATTTTGGAAAGAATGATTACCACATGTTGAGTTTACTTATAATCGATCTATACATTCTGCTTCTAATTTCTCTCCATTTGAGATTGTGTTTGGTTTTAATCTCGTTGGATTTATCTTCATTACCTGTTTCTGAATATACTAACATGGATGTGAAAGAAAAGGCTAATTTTGTTAAGCAGATTCATGAGAAAGCTAGAATCAACATTGAAAGGAGGACGAGCAGTATGTCAAACAAGTCAATAAGGGACGACATCAAGTTATCTTTTGAGTAGGGAGATTGGGTTTGGTTACATATGCGAAAAGAAAGATTTCCAGCTCAAAGGAGATAAAAATTGTTTTCGAGGGGATATGATCATTTTCAAGTCCTTGAGCGCATCAATGACATTGCTTACAAATTGGATTTACCTGATGAGTATAATGTTAGTGTCACATTTAACGTTAATGATTTAAGTCCGTTTGATGTAAGTGATGATTTGAGGACAAATCCTTCTAAATAGGAGAGGAATGAAGAGGACATGACTACCTCGAGCATGGATGGAAACCATGGAGGACAAGCTTGGGTGGATCTAGTACAAGTTCCTATTGGTCCCGTGACGAGATCGCTCGCTAAACGTTTCAAGGGAATAATTCAAGATGTTTGGAAGGATACGGGTTCGAGTTCAATAATTCAAGAAATTTGGAAGAATACATGTTCGAGTTCAAATGCATTTGAGTTGCATTTCAAGCTCATGAATTTGGTACAAGTGATTGATACAAGCAAGGAGTTAAAAAGCAACGAAGGAAGCATTCTGGCCAACCGGCGCAGCCGTGTCGAATTTAGTGAAGGACTTGGCACTGCCGCGCCAAGTGACCAGGAAGTTGATTGAGCTCTGGTGGTATGGTGTTGCCGCGCTATTTCTAGACAACTTTGTGGCACGGTCGCGCTAGGCACGCAACATAATTTTTGAGGACGCGTTTTTATCAAAATTTCTTGCATGTGTTTAGGAATTTTTCAGATCTTTTCAATTCTAATGTAATTAGGATGCTTGTTAGCTAGATTTTGATTCCAAATTGGTTGCTATTTAGTAGTTGATTCCTTATATGATTTTTAGGGTTTCTTGTTCTAGTATAAATAAGCATGGATTATGTAATTCCGAAAACACTTGAGATTAGTTTTTCTTTGAAATTCAATTTTAACTTATCATACAACAATTCATAATTGTGTGTGGTGTCTTCTACTGCATCAATCGTCGATTGTTCCAAGGTTCTTTCTTACATATAAGCATTGGGTCATGGTGTTAATGGTGTCCATTCAACGCAAATGCATTACACTATCGATTGTACTAAGGTTCTCAAGACGTTGGGTTGAGGTCCACCGAACAACTTTGCTAGAAATGATCTAAGCGACGACCACCTCATGCAAACATGTTGTGGAGTCTATCAGTGAGAGATTGATCTGGAACTGGCCGCAGTAGTGTTTGCCTTGAAGATATGGAGGCATTACTTATACGGGGAGAAATGTGAGATATACACGGACCATAAGAGTCTAAACTATATCTTCACACAAAAGGAGTTGAATATGAGACAAAGGAGATGGCTAGAGTTGATAAAAGATTACGACTGTGAAATTCTGTATCACCCCGGAAAAGCCAATGTAGTGGCCGATGCCTTGAGTAGGAAGGGTCGGGAGAAGTTGTCTATGTTAACGGCTCAAACTGAGTTAATAACAGAGATGACTAGAATGGAGTTAGAGGTAAAGTTACAGAGTGAGGGAGGTCAGAAATTGTTTACAACTGAGATTCAATCTACCATTGTAGATAGAGAGTCAAGGAGGTACAACTCAGAAACGATGAGTGTGACCAGATGAAGAAGCGGTTAACCGTGCAAAAAGAATTAAAGTATAATCTTGATAATGAGGGATTATTAAGATTTGAAGGAAGAATTTGGGTTCCGAATGAGACGGAATTAAAGGAGCAAGTGTTACAAGAAGCTCATAGTTCGAGGTACTCGATTCATCCTGGTAGTACTAAGATGTATCAAGACCTTCGACAGAGTTTTTGGTGGCCGAACATGAAGAGGGAAATAACAGAATACGTGAGTAGGTGCTTAACTTGTCAAAAGGTTAAGGTCGAACATCAGAGACCAAGTGGCTTGTTGCAGTCCTTGGAAATTCCAGAGTGGAAGTGGGAGCATATCACGATGAATTTTGTGGTGGGACTTCTAGTTACTCAGAAGGGGTACGACGCGATTTGGGTAATAGTGGACCGATTGACGAAGTCGGCTCACTTTTTGCCAATAAGGGTTAAGTATAACTTAGATCAGTTAGCTAAACTTTATGTTAAGGAAGTCATTTCTAGACATGGAGTACCAGTTTCGATTGTGTCAGATCGTGATCCACGATTCACGTCAAACTTTTGGAGGAGTCTGCAAGAACAGATAGGAACGCAACTGAAGTTGAGTACGGATGGGCAAAGCGAGAGGACAATTCAGACGCTAGAAGATATGTTGAGATCTTGCATCATGGATTTGAAGGGTAGTTGGGATGATCATCTACCGTTAGTAGAGTTTGCGTATAACAACAGTTATCATGCGAGCATATGCATGTGCCTTACGAAGCTTTATACGGACGAAAATGCAGAACTCCATTGTGTTGGGATGAAGTGGGAGATCGCCAAATGCTAGGACCTGAATTGGTGCAGCAGAAAGCGGATATAGTGAAGCTGATACGAATGCGTCTGGTAGCAACGCAAGACAGACAAAAGATATATGCGGATTCGCATCGAGTAAATAGAGAATTTGAAGTAGGCTCGTACGTATTTCTAAAGGTATCTCCCTGGAAAGGAAAGATACGCTTTGAAAAGAAGGGAAAATTAAGTCCAAGGTTTTTAGGACCTTTCGAGATATTGAAAAGGGTAGGAGATGTAGCTTACATGATAGCATTACCTCCAGACCTAGAAAGGATACATAACGTGTTCCATGTATCTGTGTTACGTCCTTATAAGCCAGATTATAAGCACGTGATAGAATATGAACCTATTCATATTGAGAAGGACTTGACGTACAAAGAAGTGCCTATTCAAATCATTGATAAAAAAGAGCTAGTTCTGAGGAACAAAGTTATACTTTCGGTAAAGGTGTTATGGAAGAACCACGATGCCGAAGAAACAACGTGGGAACTTGAAGAAGAGATAAAGAAGAATTACCCTCAACTTTTTGTTTAATATAAGACGAGATTCTAGTGACAAAATCCTTATAAGGGGGGAATGATGTAATGACCGAGAAATTCGAATTTATTGTAAAATAATTTTATTTAATTAAATAATGAATAAAATTATATTATATGTTACTATTATGTGTTAGTATGATGAAGATCATTCTATAACATAATTGTGTAAAAGTGTCGTAGTATTCTAGCTACGTGAAGGAATAATAGTGTTTGAATTTCCAAGACGAAAATAAAAGCTTTCCGAATTTTTTTCCGAAAAACACTATTCACGGATTTCTGCTCGGGAATTATTTTTGAACTTCCGAGAAATACGTAATGATAGAATAATAAGGGAGGATGGATTATGTAATAATAATTCAAGTATGGCAAACGCAGTTTTTCGCCTGCGTACTTAAATTGAGAATGTTAAGGAACGTAAGGATTGGAATAAATGATGATCGTATAATAGCGAGTATTATACGAGGTAATGAATACGAGTATGATACGAAGTATTATACGAGTATATATGAAAGTTAGTATAACGTGTATGACGAAAGATTATATGAATTAGTATACGTAAAGGATACGAGAATTTTACGTTAAACGCTTTAATCCTATTACTTTGGATTTGTAAGATTTGTGTAGGAATCTTTGCAAGCCCAAGTGGTATTATGTTAAGGCCCAAATGTAATGCAAGCCCAGGTTAGGCCCAAAGTATTTAAGACTAAAGCCCAAACTAAGAACTGGATCCGTGGATTGAATCAATGGGTAAACGGTTAAGAAAAACCCATGGGGCAATCCATGTGGGCCCCATGAGCTCATGGCCAGCCATCTTGGTGACCAAGTAAAGTGGTTTTACTTGGTGGCTAAGCATGGAATAGTAAGGAGGTGAATTAAGGAGGTGGGATGGCCTAAATGTCTATTATACCCTCACCTAGAGAATCCTATAAATAGAAGAGTTGCTAGATTATTTGCCTTGTTCATTTCACCAACAAAAACCTTAAAGTTGTACATTAGAGAGAAAAGTGAAAAAAAGCTAGAGCTTTCATAATTTAAGTAGAAAAGAAGCAGAAGCAAGTTGATCATCAAGGGTAAGGATTCTTAACCATGATTCTCCATCTCTTCAATTGACTTTTGATAGAGAAGTGGATACTAGTAGAGCATGTATGTTATGAAGTGATAAGGATGGTTATTCGAGAACTTAAGCTTTAAATAAACTATGTTGTAAGATAAGTATAATCATGAAAGTTATGGACTAATGAAGAACTTGTAAGAATTTGTCATATAAATGATTTATGAAATATGTTTGGTTAGAATGTTAAAATGATGGAATGACTCCATTTTAAACGATGTAAAAATCTCAAGTAACGAAGTCATGGCGAAATTTACGAGATTAGACGATAATCGTCGAAATCGTTAAATTCTCGGAATGAAAGTCAAAAGTTAGCATTGAGCTCGGAAACGTTGGTTTTCGATGGAGAATAGTCTCAATTGGCATTCTAGAGTTGCGAACTCGAAAATGACCAAATTCCGACTTAGAACAAAGAAACGAGTTTTGAACGTTCACGAACGTTTAACGTTTTCGTAATAATGAACTAATCGGTGAATTTTGAGTTAAAAGATTCGAAAATGAAATGTTTTCTAATGAAATCATAGAGCATGTGATTTGTGAGCTAATGGCTTTTGAACGAGCCAATTCGGACTTATAACGAATAAGTTATGGAGTCGGAAAGTTCACAAAGAAAAATTTAACTGTCAAAATTTCTGAACCTCAGGGCCGGCGCTGCCAGGCCGGAACCCCAACCACTGTAAAGTGGCACCGCAGAGCGGCTTTAGTATTGTAGTTTGGCGCCGCAACGCTAAGGTCAAGCCATACACACTGAAGAGTGGCGCCGTAGTGCGGCACAGAAAGGAAAGTTTGGCGCCGTGGCCGAGCATCATGTATTTCAAACCCGCGCCGCAACGTGAGTTATGTATAGGAAGTTGGCGCAGCAGCGCCAACACTAGGAAAGACCCAGAGAAGAATGCTTATGAACATAAGGAAATGGGAGTTGATTAAAGAGAACTTATAGCTTTAATTAACTTGGAATGACATCCTTAAGGATGATTATGACCTTAATATTACAACTAAATGTTGACGAACGATTACGTAACTGTAAGAACAATGTATGACAATTAACCGTAATAATGATAAACAATCTAAAGCATGATTAGATTGAGAAGAAGGGTAAGATATAGTAATGACCTTACATGATTATATACGACCTAATGTGGTATGTTATGTGATCATGTATTGTAGAATCCTTAAAGACACAAAAGGAATTTGTATTAACTGTAGAAGATGCTAAAGGCAAGTATTCTGACCATTGTCTAAATTCTTTGGACAAGTTTTGTAATTTATGTACCTTACGCATGAATTGATGTATGATGAAGTCAAAGTCAATTCCTTCGGCTAGACTTAAGATGTTTTATGGATTTCTTATAATCTATCGAACCATTGTCAATGTTGTTAAGTTTTGCCAAACTATTTTGGTATGGTTTTCAAAGGAAGACTGAGTATGCATAAACAAATGTTTTGTCGTCAAACGACAGGCACGTGAGGTTGTCAAACCTTAAACGTACATACATTAAAAGAAAGTAGTGTTGTACAACATAGAGTACTATAGGCTGATCACCTAAACGTGCTCGTAAGATATACCGGACTTACAGACTTGGTGTCGGGTTGTCCTTTTCAAAGAAAGAATGAAATGCTCAAAGTCTTTGACCAAAGTTGATGTTTTACTAAATGATGTTCATTGTGAAATGTTTTAAAGAAAAGAGAAGTGCTATTTTGAATTATCAATAATACTTCATAACTATTGTTTCAGTTATTGAAGATATACAATTTATATGATTCAAGCCTGTTGTTAAATGAAATTGTCATACTTGTTGAGCTAGTTATGCTCATTCTTTCTTGAACCATATGAATACAGCTAAGACCGAACGGACTGAAGGTTCAGGAAAAGATAAAGGGAAGGCCAAGGCAAACCAATAGGTTGCCTTTGTAATAGAATAGTATGGATGTTGTAATTATTTAAGTATTATGACAAGTACTCATGTAATGGTTATAAAGAACCTGGGAATGGGAATATTGTTTGGAATATATATATAAGACATATTCATTCTTTTGAGGCATTTTAATTGAACGTATGTGTGAACTGTAGCACCGTGTAACACCATATGTCGGGTTAGAAGATACCGGATTTGGGGGCGTCACAGAAGCACTATCTAATTCTGGTTGGAGGACAGTTATGGAAGAGGAAATGATGGCTTTAGAAAAAAATGGTACTTGGAAGTTGGTGATGCCTCCTCCAAATACATCGATTATTGGTTGTAAGTGGGTTTACACGGTAAAGGTAAATCCTGATGGTTCTCTTGCTCGCCTTAAGGCTCGATTAGTTGCAAAAGGATATGCTCAAGTTCATGGTATTGATTATTCCGAGACTTTCTTTCCTGTTGCTAAAATGACCTCTATTAGATTATTAATTTCTCTGGCAACTTCTCATCATTGGCCTTTACATCAGTTGGATGTCAAAAAATGCTTTTCTTCATGGTGATTTAAATGAAGTTGTATATATGAAGCAACCACCTGGCTTCGTTGCTCAAGCATAATCAGGTCTGGTATGTAAACTCAAGAAGTCCTTGTACGGGCTGAAACAATCTCTACGGACATGGTTTGGGAAATTTACACAGGTTGTTCTTCAGTTTGGATTACTTCGATGTGACAGTGATCACTCTATGTTTCATCTTGAGAGTAGTGCTGAAAGAATTTTGTTGGTCGTGTATATTGATGATATTGTTATTACCGGTGATGATATTGAAATATTTTATGGGTATTGAGGTGGCTCAATCTAGTAAAGGAATTTTCCTATCGCAGAGGAAGTATGTCTTAGACTTACTAGAGGAAACAAGTCTTCTTGGATCAAGGCCAGTTGACACGCCCATGGATTCAAGTCAAAAGTTAACAACAACAGGGGGAGATATTTTAGAAAATCCAGAGCAGTATCGACGACTTGTGAGAAAACTTAACTATCTCACCGTTACTCGTCCCGACGTTGTGTTTCCTGTTAGTGTTGTTAGCCAGTTCTTATCCTGTCCTAGGTCTTCACATTGAGATGCAGTTGTGAGGATGTTGAAATATCTTAAGGGAGCACCAGGGCGTGAATTGGTCTTTCATGATCATGGTCATATAAGAGTTGAAGGATTCTTCGATGCTGATTGGGCTGGATCTCCAACAGATAAGAGGTCTACTACAGGGTATTGTGTGTTCATTAGAGGTAACTTGGTGTCATGGAAGAGTAAGAAACAGACTGTTGTGTCCCGATCCAATGCTGAGTTAGAGTATAGAGCAATGGCTCACGTAACATGTGAACTAATATGGTTGAAACACTAGTTGAGCGAATTGGGGTTTAACAAGCTAATACCTATGCAACTTTGGTGTGACAATCAAGCAGCTCTTTACATTGCATCTAATCTAGTATTTCATGAGAGAACCAAACACATAGAAGTTGACTGTCATTTTATTCAGGAAAAGAAGGGATTATGTCCACCAATCATGTGAAGACTGGCGATTAGCTTGCTGACGTGTTTACTAAAACTTTAGGGTCAGCTCGAATCTCCTATATTTGTAACAAGCTCGACATGATTGATATCCATGCTCCAGCTTGAGGGGGAGTGTTAGGGATTCTAGAGGATTCCAAGAGCATAATTGTAGGAGCATGATTTTAGGAATAATGTGTGGAGTGATATGTGCTAGTTATTGATTTACTTTCCTTATATAGCATGAGTCTTAGTCTATAAAAGGCTCTATAATATGAGGAATAAACTTCCACTTTACAATATGTACACATAACATAAATATATCCTTAAGTTTGTAATTTTGGCAAATGAGATTCTTTTTGTGGTATGGAACGAATATATAACAGTAACACAATGCTCCGTTCAATAAATGCTTACCATGCAGCTGGACAATAAACTGACAGAAACAAGCTTGATCTTGCAGTACCCAATAGACCCTTCCCCAAAATTGTGTAAGGCCTGCATAAATTTGAATAGCAATACAAAAATAAGATATGAACCTATGGAGAATACAAGAAAGCTAAATCATCAAAGTAGATTATGACATAATTACATACAACAGCCATCATGATATTAAATATGTGAATAAGAAAGGAGGTGAACAATCAGAATATTACTATGTACTCCCTCCGTCCCAAGATAAAAGTCTTGGTGAATTTTTCACGCATATTAAGAAGATGAATAAAATGACAAAATTGCCCATAATAATGTCATTAAATATGGAGAGAGAATTAGAATAAAAAAAGTATGAGATATTTAATGTTATGGGTATAATAGGAAAATATGTGTAAAAGTTTGGTTATTAAAAGAAAATGTACATTTAACATGGGACTACTCAAAATAGTAATAAGGACTTTTATCATGGGACGGAGGGAGTATCATATAAAGAAAAAGAAAAAAAAAAGAAAAGGAAAAAAAATTAAAATTAAAATTTAAAAAGCAGGCCAGAAAGAATAGTTTGAGAAAATGTGTTCCCACATTGCAAACTCAGAGCTACAATCAAACAAAGAAAACTCGAAAATGTATTACATAGGCAGAAAAGGAAAAAAAAAGTAACCAAAGTTTTTTCTGAACCCTGAAAATTTTGACCATCCTGAACGATGAAGCATGGTATATGTAATTCCTCTATCAACATTTGATGGTAAGCAATAAAAAAATTGTGTATTGTAACCATCCCCCCTATTTATGCCAAATGCTTAAACTACTCATTTACCATGAAGGTGTACCGCCTTACCTTACTACAACATAGGGTCAGAAGGGAGACGAAAAAACTTAGGGTCATTCAGTAGTCAAAGCAACTTCGTCACTTTTGTGTACCCATCGAACGGCAGCCCTTTTGGGGTTTCCTTAGGGACCGATTCACTCTGCGAATATTGGTCGACTTAGAAATCTCAAGGTAAGAGAAGCAGATCTTACTGGTTTTCATTGTCTCATGATTCTAACAGCTCGAGTTTTTTAGCAATTGGGACCAAGCATTTCTTACTTGGCACAACAAAAATTTTTCAATCGAGAAGTAGTTAAGTCTAATAGTGTAGCTATGCCAGCCCTCTATTAAGCATGCAACGGAAGCAATACATCTAACAACAAAAATGAGTACCCATTACAAACAAAAACACGAAGAGACCAAATATAGGGGAACCCTACCAAAGAAAAAGCCACGGTCACATAGAAGAAAGATTAGGAGAAAGTGGGTATAAGGTATCCACTAGGCCTAAACTCAAAGTTTAATTACCATAAGAAGAATGAACAAACACAAGTCATAGCTAAAATGGAGATTGTGAGCTATGTCATGAAATTTAGGCACATAGACAGCACAAAGACCTAATGAAAAGTTCAAAATTCAAAGGAAGCCGCTCCGAGGTCAGGTGCCACATCAGGTAAGCTCCAAAAACAAGACGGGTCACGGATAACATATCTAGTAGGAACAAATATCAAGAACAAAAATTGAAGCCAAAGTGATCATATACTCAGTCATCACAACACATTGGAAGCAATCAGTGTAAAAAGCGAAAACAACTCAAGGAAAAGCCATAAAATTTGGATCCCCTAGGGTCTATAGTGATCCCAGAGTTATTTCACTTTCCATCATTTGCAGTCCAATTTGACTCGTATAAGTGTCCGAGTGTCAAAAAGATTTAATTCAACTTGTTTAAATATCGAATCCGGGTCTCACTCGAACTTTTCGAGCCGATCTCAAACCTAGTTCCGAACCACTCAGGTTCATTTTTAGCCCCTACTTTTGGGTACCAACACATCAAAAGGAACTTTCAGATTATGCATCATTGAGCAGAATCAAGTCATACACAAACTAAGTGTGGGAGAATACCCTAGGGTCCGGCCCCTACAGTCGTAAAGGGTTTCCTTCAACTGTCCAAAGAATCAAGAATAGTCGATGTCGGGTCAAACGGAAGCCTCTAGGGACCAAACAGAGCTAAAACTAGATCACGTATGGGGAAAAGCTCATATGGTCCGACTCCATATTTATTTCCTCAACGGTCGGGACAAGCAACAAGATCGATCAATGCCAAGCCAACGAAAATTCTTTTGGGACCAAATGGAGCTAAAATCAAACTAGGTATGGAGAAAGGCCCCTAGGGTCTGGCTTTATCACTAGGGTCTTGCCCCTAGGATCTGGCCCTATACCTAGGGCCCGGCCCCTAGGGTCCTAAATATCCCCAAACTTACTTATTTTACCCATATTTACTACTTCAAATGTCCACACAAGCAAGCACAAATATAGGGTTAAACGAATCATCCAAAAGCAAACAAGGCCGAAATAAAACAAAGTTTGGGGGAGTGCCCCTAGGATTCGTCCCCAAGGGTCTAAAAGCTCCAAAGGCAGCCATTTTTAACCTCTTTTAATATTAAGTATGAGTATTTTAATCATTTAGAACTTTTATTGTTCCCCAAGTAAAATTATGGATTCGAGTATATTTAAATAATGATGTAATCCCACATGTTAAGTAAAGGTGAATGATGCAAAGGACTTAGATAAGGATTTAAATTGTTAGGTAGAAACAAACTTATTTGATCGTATAGCATTTTGTATAGGTTAGATTTCTAGTTGATTTGTAAATCATTTAGTCCAAAAGAACTCTAAGATTGTACTACTAGAGATAGTGAAGAAGACTTTAGATCGTTTAGTTCACCTAGGTTCGTAGAGTAAGTTCACTCTACCAATTGGCTTGAACCTCATCAATGACACTGTTATGTTATCGTAAAGTCAAGATCGTTTAATAACTTCCACTAAACGATGTGAGACCAGCTCTACCAAGTCAAAACTAAGATTGAGATCAAAGTTCATAATGTCCAAATTGTAGAGTCAAGGTGGTCTGACAAGCAGAGGTCCTCGTCCTTGGACCATCAATCCCAAGTTTGATCATATTCGTTCAAGTCAACACTAGGGGCCAAAGGGAACAAGATAGCTTTAGCAACAAGTATTTGCTCAGTGACAAGGACATGCATCTCATTCTACATTGTCTGGTACACTGAAGATGGTGACATCTCATGGTACAGCAGGTAAGGGTTCAGATCAAGGAATAGAAGATTGCCAAGTGTCCCTGAGGGATTTGTGGAACGGTCACATCCAACATGTAACACTCTCAGAAGGGATATAAAAGGATTACACGTCCATCAGTTCAAAAACTACTAAAAGATTAATTAAGCCTAAGAGAAAAAGATCAAGCTTCAACAACACTCGCTCTACGATCCAAGAAAAATACACCTGCTGCTAAGACTTGTAGTTCAGAAGTTCAAATAAAAAACTCAGAAACACCACACACAACTACATCAAACTGTCTAAGTGAACCAATCCAATCTGTGTGATTAGATTTTCTAATCTTAGCAACTAATAGTTTCAAAGTGAACTATTGTAAACAGTTCTTAGTGAATTTGTACTGTATGATACCATTTCCTTAGTGGATCATCCCTACCAAAAGAAGTAAAGGAGAGAACTAGGAGATATTTGTGTTCCGAACCTTTTAAAATTATGTGTTATTTACTTTCTTGTCATTCATTATCTGCCTGTGTTTGTGATTTTACTCTACAATAACAAAACTTTTGCCAAGACATTTTTCTCGACTTTAAGGTATTTTTAACTTAACTTATTCCGCTGCAATTTAAACTAATTATTTATTATATTCCGGTAAAACTTGAAAAAGAATTTTTAACGAATCTATCCCCCCGGGATACTGTTAAGACTATTTGTACCGCTTTCGGGAAGGAAGGCACATTACATTTCTCCTTCGCCCTAGAGCTTTGGATCTTGATCTCACTTTGTTTTTAGAAGATCGAGATCTGTCATTTTTGTTTCCACCATTACCTTTCTGCTTCAGTGATGTATTTGTCACATTAGTTTGTGATTTCCAGTATTCAGCTACAATTTAAATTAATTGTTTATTGTACTCTGGTAAAACTTTAAAAAGAATTTTTAATGAATCTATTCAACCCCCCTCCCAAAACCCTTCTAGATCTCTTTGTGCTGTGTGGACCTAACAAAGTATACGATCGAATAGATTATTGATATTAAGCTATGAGCTATTTACCTATATTCCTCGGTTGAGAAACCCTTGGGGTAGTGATATGCAAAGCAAAGATCTTTGGGGTAGTTGAGTGTGTAATCTCACCAAAGTTTATTTCCCCATTAAGTTGGTTATTGCGTTTCTCATCAGGTGTTGGGACAAAAATATTAATGAGAGTTTAGTGTATTCCATTATTGAATAAATATTAAAAATCGTCATAAACCTAAATGACTGTGTGATATATAAATTAGAAATGGAAATATTTTGAATAGAATTTAGCTTTTAATTTCATAAAATAAAATCCACAACTTTTCAAGTTTGAACATTTTTTAAAAAAAAAAATCATCAAAAATAATTTATACTAAAATCAAAGTAAAGACTTCAAAAAGGGTCAGAATTGGCACAGGGATCTTGATCCAACCCAGTGACAGACTTAATCACACAACCATCAACTCCATACTAGGTGGGGGCACACTACACAACTACCTGACCCACACTGCAAAACAAGATATGCATCCCAAATAGATCAATCTTCAACCAAAGAATTGTGATACCATGAAATTTCAATTAAGATCTCTTCAACTACCACTCAATTTGAAAGAAAAACAATAGAAAATTCAGATATTGGAAGAGCTAATGTTACCTATTGGCGAGGCCTTGACGATGCACTATAAGTGCAGGAATCAAATAAACTGGAAGATACACTGGTAATGCTCTTTTGTAGGCTTGAACAAGAAATGAAACAAAATGCCCACCGCATGATTGATTTCCATGTATAATCTGCATGTTCTTTCAAAGGCTAATTATACTTTTTTGAGATTACCCCGAAACAAAGAAACAATAACATAATGCTGAAAAACAGGTCTGCAAAAGCTGATAGTTACCGATGGTATTAAAGATGAGCAATGATAGACAAGTTGGTAAGAATATCCTATGCATAGCAAATATACAAAAATAAAAGGAACCTTAGATGCAGCAGAAATTCCAGTAAGATGATAGGCTACTGGTGACACACTGTAGCCTGGTTAGTAGATATAAATATGGTAATGAGATATGGGGTTATGGTGAAAGTGATTGGTGGTGACAAGGGTTCGATCCCTGGTTACAACAATTATGTATTGCGCCTAAGCTTTGATACCATGATGGTAAACCAGTATAGAGAGAAAGGATCGATAGTCCATAATGACAAGCAATCCAGAATTTATATAGAGCAGGGAATAAAGGAAATACAATCAAATCTGACTAATTAATCTATCCCACTGATTAAGCTATCCCACTAATTATGATATCCCAATAATTACTCCATTGATGAATGAGCTAATCATTGGTCAATTATCCAACTAGAAAACATCATAAATAAGGAAATAGAATATTCTAGATCATATTCTAATAGAGTTTCCTACGTCTTGTATGTTAAGAACATATAACCAGGAAGCCCTCAAGATTTTTTGTTTTGATAATCTCCTTGTGTCTTATATTTTTTTTCTCTTTTCCTTCAACCTAGTTGCTTGTGTAGAGACAAGTAGCTCTAGGACTGTGATGCCCCAAAATCCTTACTTGCTACAACGGATTTGACGCTCACTTCTATTATATTAACCTTAAGATTTTAGATATTCTATCATTTATAAGCTTTATATATCCAAGATTCACAGTACCAGCACAAGAGATTGTTCCCAGATTTCAAGGGGGGGCTTTCCAATAAAGATAATCGATATTGGTGCGCATTTAGATGACCTAAAATTTCTTAGTCAGAACTTTCAGTGTGCCAAATACCCTCACTTAGATACATAGCCTTATAAACAATGGACATCTCTTTCATATTAATATTCCCCATCTATCCGAACTTCATAGTATCAAGTAATAGGATTGTTCTTGGAACGGAGGGGGGGCCTTTCGGTAAGGATGACACCTTACCAGCGCACAATCAAAAACCTAGGTTCTTACAAAACATCCAATATTACTTAACAACCTCATTCAGATGTATAGTTCTTCATTAATATTGACTTTAATGTTTCACAATTCTAAATTCTATCAAAGTAAATACATAACACAATTTGATGATAATAAGATAATATCATTAATATAATATTCGATTACATGTTTTTTCAGTTACTTGTTCGTAATACAAAAGTCATTATGACTACATACAAAAAGACAAGTAAATAAAATGTCTTCTAGTCTATGCTTTCTTCTTTCCTTTCCTCTTAGAGCCAGAGCTCTCTGGATTTCCATCCTTAGCTGCAAATAGGGATTTATTCGCAAGAGTGAGCAAAATTTGCCAACAAGTCTAAACACGAACTCACACTAATATGGATTTAAATGAATCATAGCTCAACAAAAGATATCACGATTGTTTTAACATAGCAAAACTGAGTGGTAATTAAACCAAGAACTAATGTCCGTCCATGTTTCGACTTAGAATCATACAGTGGATATCTATAGGGGATCAACCTAACGACATCCTATGTTATTCATAACATACACCACTGGACAACTCGTGAACAATGTTTAAATCGGTTAACCCGATACATCATATTTACCCCAATGAATACGGCTTGTTCATCTCTTTTTACTTTACATGTAGAGGAATCCCAAAATAATTTAGTTTGACTAAATAGCTCATATAAAGAAATATAGCAATTCAGTCCTTCACGAATAAACGTTCATTTCTTAAGTTATGCCGAAACTAGTAGCAATAATTTCATCCAAGAATTTATAACACGTTGCACAAGGTGCATAAATATCATACAAAACTGGTAATATAAATTTGGGTAGAAGACTTGCCTCAAAACGTCTCTTATACTACGCTAAGTTCTCGTCATTCATATGGTATATATTGTTCATTAGGTTGAAATACGGTTAGTCATAATCATGACTTTACAATTTTTTAGTATACTCTAATTAATCTTTAGTATGAATTAAATACTTAAAAATACCATGACCGCAAAATTACTTATAACTTGATGTTACTAGCATAAATTAGCTAGGCCACCATCACAAAATAACTTAATGAAAACTAGTTTCATAAGTTTTTGATATTCTATGACTTCTATTTAAGAACATAAGAATTTAATTTAAAATTACAACGTAAAATTTTTATTACCTCTTGACGTGCAAGCTTTACGTTTCTTAAAGGACCAAGACTTTAGCTTTCCTTCTCTCAATTATCTCACTATAGTAATTACTCTTTGTTATTGTGAATTGGTAAGGATTTAAGCTTGTAAAGCCTCCTATTTATAGGCAAGCAAGAGTTGGGGTAAAATAGTCTTTACACAATAATCTATGACATCATTGCTTACATCATCGTCTTTTATGACATCATTGCTTACATCATCCTCCTACATGACATCATTGCTTACATCATCCTCCTCTATAATTGGTCCATTTTCCTTCACTTGGATTGAGTTATTACTTAGTTAGTTTAACTAGGTTTTCTTTTCCTAGTTTGGTTACTCCAACTAGTTAGTTAGCCGTAATCGTTGACTTTGACTTTTTCATATTTCTACCGTATAATTTTAGTATTATAATCGTATTATTCTCGTATTCTACTCTTATAATATTTCGTATTATACTCGTATTAGGTAATAGTGATTTCGTATTTAGGTTTTAACTCTTTCTAGGCTTTTAACCCTTAGGTTTATCTCTTTAATCAATTCTACACTTTAAAAAGTGTTAAGGTTGGATACTTGAACCAAAACACAAAATCAAACACATAAGAAATCACATAATACAATTTTGAAGCATAATTCAATCTTTATTATTCATATAAAGTTGGATTACAAGATTATTAGAAGTTCGGACCATTACTATAGCCCTGTTTGTCTCCACTTTTTCATTTTTAACTTCTGCTTCTACTTTTGATTCTAAGAAGTTAATTCTAATTTTCAAAAGCTGCTAACTAGTGTTTGTTAAACTGATTATGATTCTCCAAAATTTGTTAATGAGTGTTTGGCAAATAGTCTGATTAAGCTAGATTTTAGAAACAAAATATTAATTAATATATTTATTTGTATATACATAAATAAATATTTATTTAAAACATAAATCTTATATTATATAGTTAATTATGTATAAATATATTAATATATAATTATTTATTGATATATATTAGCATGAAAGGACGACGTACTATGATAAATCTATGTTATATCTTTAGTTATTTATAAATATATATTAATGTGATTATTTATTAATATATATATTAACATATTATATAGTTAATTATGTATAAATAACAACCTTTCGTAGATAATCATAATAACACTCACCACCCTTCTAGTTTTTCAAGTAATAAATACTCACCCTCTAGTCTACAATATGTAATATTCACTACCCCTAGTGTGGTTGACCACTAATATTTAAAAATATTTTTAATATAATGTCTAATACACCCTTCAAGTTATAATGTTTAATTTCTCCACTAAATATAAATTTGTATATCATAATTTTTACTTTACTTGATCTATCTAATTAAATTATGAAATTGTGCAATAAATAACATTAAAGTCAAAAAATAATAAATATTCATTTTATCAAGAAAATAAAGTCATACAATTTTTACTAATTAAATTTCTCAAATATTAAAATTTACATGATATATATTCTAATATATTTTTTGTAATTAAAAAGTATAATGTTAATACCCATAAAATTACAAATTAACGCAATAAAATAATAATAATTTTTTTCAAATATTAAAATTTACGTAAAACAAATTTATTATTACAATTTAAACAAATCTTATTACTCATATAAAAAAGTATTAAAATTATATTAATTATTTTTTCATTTATTAAACTAAACATAAGTCACACTTAAACATAATTATTTACAAAGAAAAATGACAAATGTTGTTACTAAAAATAAAAAGAAAAAATATATTAAAAGAATTTTTTTTACACAAGATAGAGGTAGTAATAAATATAATTATATTTTTTTTATTTAACATTGCATAAAAACAACGTCAATCGATATACTAAAAAAATGTAATCAAAATCATAAACATCCCAATTTTATATATATACTCAATAAATTTAACATATAAAAATTATAATATGAAACTAAAAATTCAAATAATATTTTTTGTTGTTAAGCACCAAAAACTAAACTATCAATATACTCAATCACTCTAATTAGAATAGCTTCATTAATAATTTAATTTAATTTTTTTTTAATATTTGTATCACTTGTCCAAAAATATGTGTTAATTAAACTAAATTAGTTTTTTATAAGTTACCAACAATTTAAATGAGATAGTTTTAATTACAAATA
The DNA here is from genome assembly GCA_020205615.1 of Panax quinquefolius. Classification (NCBI taxonomy): domain Eukaryota; kingdom Viridiplantae; phylum Streptophyta; class Magnoliopsida; order Apiales; family Araliaceae; genus Panax; species Panax quinquefolius. Next base: position 77,509,045 of record CM035164.1, on the reverse strand, counting down.
AAACTATAATTAAAATGTATTATATTAAAAAAGGATAATTAAACACACACACACACACACACATATTGTTAGGTTTGTAATATTCATGAATCTTGAATCAAATTGCAAAAATAATGCTAAAACGTGTAAAATCGAGTTTAAAAATTTTACAAACCATATATACTTGATCACCCTTTATGCAAAATTATTAATTAAACAAAAGATAACGAATAAGAATCATCATACCCTTGAAGATCGAAGCTTCCTCGTACAAGTTCACCTCCAAATCCTTTCGCTTCAACTTGAATTCACCGGGTTTGATTCCTTCCTTTGATCAACGTTAGCCACCCAAATGTTTGGCCTCTGAGGTGATCCACCAAGGAAAAAGAATTTTCAAGAAGAAGGGTATTGACTCAACCCTAGTTTTCTATCTCTATAGAAGAGAAAGGCGTCTTCTCCAACAAATTGGAATTATTACGTAGTTGTAAAAAGTCAACAACCACACCACCCATAATAAGACTCTCTTATTTATAGATGTAGCAACCCACCTTAACAATTAAGGAATTGAGATTTATTTAATTAATTAAATTCTTTTAATTAATTAAGCTCCCTAATCTTATTAGGGATAATTAATTAAACTCATTTAACTAATTTTCCTTCCTAATCCAATTAGGAATAAATGAGAGTACTTATATTAAATTAATTCCTAAACTCTTTTAGAAATTAAAATAATAATAATAATTGTAATAATATTAATAAGACTCCTCTTATTAATTTATATTTAATATTTCTAAAATATTAAATAATAAATATTAAGCTATTTAATTTTTTCTATCACCGTAGATTAAATTAAATATACATAACATATTATTATGATTATGCCATTAACTTCTTAAATAATTATTCTTCCTTTTATGGTGTGACCCTTTAGGTTCTCCATATTAAACCTATTGTGAATAAATCAATTAGAACAATTCTAATCTTATTTAAATAAATAAATTAAACAATTAATTTATTTAAATAAATAATATTTATTCTACAATAGGGATAAGCCTCCTGTATCAACGACTTTCCGGATAATATAGATTTCAACATTAATCATTAAAGAACCTTTGAAAAAATAGTTACCGTCTGAATTCAATCCTTCCACCATACAATGTCCCCAATTAAATATAAGACATGGAATTCTTTGTCAAGTCTTATTTTATTTAATTATATGTATTTCGATCCTTAAATGCATTAACTCCAAATAATGCAAATTAGAAACTCCTTTCTAATTTCATTCTCGCTTAGCCAAGGATTACTAGGTTGTCATTTATCGAATCACATAGGACATTTCTCTTCTTTTAATAAGTGGTAGATTCTTTATTGATCATACATTATCTCCATGTACAACTTATTATACCCAAACATACCCTTTGATATACCCTAAGGGTCTTAAGGAATAAGTCAAAGTATAACTCATCATACACAAGATACTATGATGATCTCAAGTCCAAGGATCACTTGTACTACTATCACTACAGAATTCCTATTGACGACAGCAAGTAAAACTCCATTAGGTATTCCTTGAGAGCCAATGCTCAAATGAACTTATTCTCTAATAAGCACCTACATACTTGCTTTAGTGTCTCCACAAAATGATCATGAGATCAATCATCCTCATCCAATGAGCAAGCAACGCGATGTACCAATTTATCCGGTTTACTAATCCCCAATTTAGTAATCCAATGATTGGGAACTATTTTAGTTTTAAGCTTTCTAAAATTTAGATCTCATTAGAATGATCATCATCATTATTCTAAAAGCATTGCTTAAAACTATGGGTTTATCACATATTATAAAACAAAGATCATGTAGATAATTAAAAGCCTTTAATAAATTAATACTTTTATTAATAAATGAATAAGATTGTTACAAAGTATATGATTTATCATCAAACATGATTGGCTTGTGTGCATACTACTTTCAATCTCCCACTTGCACTAAAGCCAATCGCCATTGGTATCTCATACTCTTCTTCTCTAAGTGACGATTATCCTGTTTTGGATAAGCTTTAGTTAATGGATATGTAATGTTGTTCATGAGAGTCCACTATCTCTATAGTGATTTCCCATCTTTCAATGATTCTAATAATCAAATGAAAGTGCCACAACACATGTTTAGATACAAGATGAGACTCGTGAACTATTCCTAGTTACGTAATGAACTTTTCATCCAAATAATCAACTTGCGACTTCATTTATAGCTATATACTTTGTCTTTATCACTAAACCAAAGAACTCTTTCTTTGTTTGGAACCTTTCAATTCATCGCACCACCGCTTCAAGGTAACACTTTACCTTAAATTGGATTTTCGTCGTCGTCTTGGTGCATACGAAAAACTTGAGTCTCATAAGCCCTCTAGTTTTAATTCGGACCCACCATGTATGATCATCATCCTTAGTGCCGGTTAAGAACTTTAAGAAGTTTTTCACTGTCTTACAGTGATCTTCTCCAGAATATGACTGATCAACATCGGGTCTCGTACATTTCATTGCATACATGATAATTACTCATGCGATCTCTCTTTTCGAGAGTGCGTGGGGACTATTAAGAGAGATACACTCCATAGCTCATCGACATGAGACATCTCTTGAGTTTGCCATGCTAAACGACTTTAGCATCAAATGAATATACGTTCCTTGGGTTAAGTCGAGCATCCTCTTAAATCTATCTATATAGATTTATATCCCCAATTAAGATACTCTTCCAAATCATTCATGGAGGAATGTTTAGACAACTTTTTATCTTTCTTGATTGTAGCATTGGTATGTCATTCCTTATCCGTAGTATATCAACATATAGTACTAGAAATGTCACGATGCTCCCATCGACCCTTTTGTACACACTAGGTTCATTCTTATTTTGATAAAATCAAACTCTTTTGATTGCCTCATCAAAACGAATGTTCCATATTTGAGAAACTTGCTTCAATCCATTTCTCTCAGTGTGTCATAAACACTTACCTCATCGTATGTAATCGGATCATCATCTTCTATGATGTGTACCTCATCATCATCATCTATGATGAATCCATACCTCCTAGGTATCTTCTTGACTATTCCGTTTTGATTTATTCGATTGTGGTACAACAGTTCATCTATAGGTTCCTCTTATTCGACTTATAGTGTTTTTTGTGGTTCTTGAACTTTTCAAGATCTATTATCCTCCCACTAGCCCCTTCAATGATAAACACCTTTATCTTAAAAGGCAGCGTGTTTCGCAATAACACCTTTTGCTATGTAGGATTATAGAACATATGCCCTAAACTTACTTTAGGATGTCCCACAAATCTGTACATGTCAAATTTTGTCCCAAGCTTATCCTTTGAAACCTTTTCACATAAGTTGGACAACCCTTATCTTAACATACTTAAGATTAGGAATCCTCCCCGCCCATAACTTTTATGGAGTCTTGAAATGGATTTTGAGGTTACCTTTTAAATAGATATGTCGACCATTTTAGGACATTATCCCGAAGCATACTGGAATGTCGGTAAAATCATTATGGACCGCACCATGTCCAACAAGGTACGATTTTTTTTATTCAGATACATCAATCAATTATTGCGTATCAGGAGGCGTCCATGATGAGAAAATCATTTGAGATGATCTAGAAACTTATTGCACAAGTATTTATTCCTTGATCTAATCAAAGAATCTTAATACTTTGTCAATTTGTTTCACTTTTGAATTCTTTGAACCTTTCAAATAATTCACACTTGTATTTCAACAAATACATACATTCAACTCTTTGAATGATCATCTCCTTTTCTTATACTAGTTTGTTCAATTTGCAAAATAATTTTTACATAAGTCAAGTATACAAAATCCATTAAGTGATATTCCAGTCCTATACAAAACATTATTATTATAAATAGAACAACAATTGTTCTTAATTATAATACCAAAGATTTCATTGTCCAACAATAAAATGGAAATAATATTTTTAACGAGAACTGGAATACAATAACAACTTATTGACTTAATAGATTTCCCCGTAGGCATTGCTAAACTATAAGTTTCTATGGCTAATATGGCAACCTTTGTTACATTTCCCTTATATAGGTTTACTTATATTTGTTTAACTTTCTACTTACATTTGGTCCTTCATAAATCTATATTTATGATAACCAAAGTCGGTATCCAATACCCAAGTAGAACCTTGACTTAAAGAAAAATTTATTTTAAATCATGAACAAATTTGTATTTGTAACCGAAACTTCACTAAGCTTCTTTTGTTAGCTTCTGCAAGATGCTTCTCGCAGTTTCTTTTCCAGTGTCCAGGCTTATTGCAGTGGAAGCAAAGTCCTTTGCTAACCGTATCAGTTTTGCTCTTATTATCCTTTGTTTTTGCCTTTCTATATACCTTCTTTGAATCGTTCTTCTTTTCAGAAGATCCTTTGGCCCCTACCAGTAAGACTTGATCTTTCTTGGTTGAAAAGTGACTCTCAACATTTTTCAATATGTTAAGCAAATCAGCGAGGCTGATATCTAGCTTGTTCATATGAGAAATTCACAACAATTATGAAAGGAGTCAGGGAGTGAGTGCAAGATCAAATCTTAGCTCAACTCTCCATCCATGACAAAACTCGTTGTCCTAATTGATCAATCAAATTGATAATGTTAAGGACTTTTATCATCTTTGTAGTGTTATCGGTCATTCTAGATCTAAGAGCTCCTTAGATATCCGATATCTATCGGCCCCACTTTCCTCACCATCAACTACTTGATGTGCAGAATATAGTAGAAGCATCCATAGTTTCATGCCGACGATCAAGCTCGTTACTTTCATGGATGTGAGCATGATGCATTGAGCCAATCATGCATCATCTTGCCACTTTCTAAAAGTAGCAATCTCTTCCTCGTAGGCATTGTTTGCAACCATTGCGAGGATAGGCGTATTAAGGACATAAGATAGCTTTTCACCATGAGAACTATTCTCAAATTCCTTAACCAATCCGCTTAATTCTGGCCCCGGTTAATTTAGCATCTAATATGCTTCATGTGATAGTAATTTTAGACATTGTAAAATTCTGTAAATGAATTTGTAATTAACAACATTTTAACATACATTCTTTTATTAATTACTAAAATAATTTAGGTCTTGTTTTAAATTGGTGTCTCCCACTATTTTCTTCAAACTATATTACCCTCACTTATATAGTTCGGCAAAATCTAATTAAAGATTTGCTAGTGAGAATAAAGATCCCATTTCAAATGTATATAGCCTTGTGGTGACACAACAAACTATATATAAATAAATAGGTAGACAACTTTTGTCAATTACATCAACTATGCAACTCCTTATATTTTGCCTCTTAGATTATTTTGATCAAGTGGTGGCACATCCGAATCAAAATTATCCAAGTTAAGTCCGACCTAGCACTCCATATATTCAAAAAAGAAAAATATCATCCTTGTGGTGACACAACAAAACAATATTGTTCAATTTTCTTTATAAGCATCAAATGTGATAAATTAACATCTTAAATACTTAATACTTGCCTTGTGGTGACACAACAAACTCATATTAAATATTTAATACTCTATTAATTTTATCATGCTAGAAAAGGCGGCGTTCGATATTCCAAATATCTTTGAACGCTTAGGACTTAATATAAAAATTGAGGGTTTGTTATTAATTTGTCTCATCTTGTTTAGCGCGCATTTACATATATATATAAAATACGCGTTATATTAATAAACATGCGAAGCATGTTTGCATAATATATAATATATATAGTATAAGCATGCACATATAGAATACTATATTCTACTTTGGATTGATTATGGACTTTTATTCTAGTTTGGTTCACTAGAGCCACCAAGTGAACAAAAAGGTCAAGCCCTAGGGGTGCAAGAATTAATATTTAAATATAACAATTACATTTAAACCCTGGCTCCATTACAAACGGGTCTTCACGCTTCTCTTGCTCCTTTGATCTCTAATTCTTCAAAATTAATTCTAAATATTCCTATTACAAAACTATTTAAAATAAATAGAAACCTTGATCGTAAGTCAAGGGAAGTACATAGGAGGAGATAGAATTTACATTAAGAAAAATTAGAGAAGACGAGGTCTGCAGACCCCATTTAATAAAACCCATACATTCATGCATCCAACTAAAATAAAATCCAATCACATTGGTCAATAAATCATAATCAATCCCATTTATTATCATACACATCATCATATACGATCAATAAATAACATTCATCTTATGAATAATAAACATTTAATATATATATTGATATCATTTAATGGGCAAATTTAGTTAGTATAAAATCTAATTTTTGAATCAAAATAAACTCCTTTATTTTAATCCAAATTTAAATCAAAATAAAACTATTTTATTTTAATTTATCCAATTTTGAATAAAATAAACTATTTTATTTTAATCAAAATAAACTCCTTTATTTTAATTAATTATGGAATCCAATTCCATGTAAAAAAAAAAATCCTTTATTAAAGGTAACACGGATTCTCTTTCCTATTCACAAATAAACTCCTTTATTTTGAATAATATGAAATCATATTTCATATCTAAATAAACTCCTTTATTTAAGGAAATTATGATTCTCTTTCCTATTCACAAATAAACTCCTTTATTTTAAATAATATGAAATCTTATTTCATATTTAAATAAACTCATTTATTTAAGGAAACATGGAATCTAATTTCAACTCCAATTAGTTCCAATTCCAACTCTAATTAGTTAGCATGAAATTCAATTTTAAAATTAAAATAAACTTTATATTTTAATATTAAAATAAACTTTTATTTTAAGATTAAAATAAACTTTTATTTTAATAATAAAATAATTAAAAATATTATATATATATATATATATATATATATTACGGTAATACATATATATTATATATATAATATATGTAATCAATTTCCCTGACTTGTTCCTTCACGTGGCCTTCGGTCATTCATGAAAAGTGATTCACGGTTAAATGAATGCTATTAAAATAACATCTTAAAGTGATTCACGCTTATTTATGTTTTATATATATATATATATATATATATATATATATATATCACGTGACATTTGGTGAAGAAAGCAACAGGATTCGCGAATTCCTTTTTTTTTTTTTATAAATTTTATACAACAAAATTATGCCCAATTAAATTGTTCTAAACACATATCAATGTACATATCAAATTTAAACAATTAATAATTCGCATAAAGGTTTGGCTCTGATGCCACTGTTAGGTTTGTAATATTCATGAACGCAATCAAATTGCAAAAATAATGCGGAAACGTGTAAAAATCAGAGTTTAAAAATTTTACAAACCATATACCCGGATCACCCTTTATGCAAAATTATTAATTAAACAAAAAGATAACGAATAAGAATCATACCCTTGAAGATCGAGCTTCCTCAGGTACAAGTTCACCTCTAAATCCTTTCGTGTTCAACTTGAATTCACCGGGTTTGATTCCTTCCTTTGATCAACGTTAGCCACCCAAATATTTGGCCTCTAGAGGTGATCCACCAAGGAAAAGAATTTTCAAGAAGAAGGGGGGTATTGGCTCAACCCTAGTTTTCTATCTCTATAGAAAGGCGTCTTTTCTCCAACAAATTGGAATTATTACGTGAGTTGTAAAAGTCAACAACCACACCACCCATAATAAGACTCCTCTTATTTATAGATGTGGGCAACCCACCTTAACAATTAAGGAATTGGGATTTATTTAATTAATTAAATTCTTTTAATTAATTAAGCTCCCTAATCTTATTAGGGATAATTAATTAAACTCATTTAACTAATTTTTCTTCCTAATCCAATTAGGAATAAATGAGAGTACTTATATTAAATTAATTCCTAAACTCTTTTAGAAATTAAAATAATAATAATTGTAATAATATTAATAAGACTCCTCTTATTAATTTATATTTAATATTTCTAAAATATTAAATAATAAATATTAAGCTATTTAATTTATTCTATCACCATAGATTAAATTAAATATACATAACATATTATTACGATTATGCCATTAACTTCTTAAATAATTATTCTTCCTTTTATGGTGTGACCCTTTAGGTTCTCTATATTAAACCTATTGTGAATAAATCAATTAGAATAATTCTAATCTTATTTAAATAAATAAATTAAACAATTAATTTATTTAAATAAATAATATTTATTCTACAATAGGGATAAGCCTCTCCCTAATGATCAACGACTTTCCGGATAATATAGATTTCAACATTAATCATTAAAGAACCTTTGAGTAAATAGTTACCGTATAATTCAATCCTTCCACCATACAATGTCCCAATTAAATATAAGACATGGAATTACTTGTCACAAGTCTTATTTTATTTAATTATATGTATTTCGATCCTTAAATGCACAACTCAAATAATGCAAATTAGAAACTCCTTTCTAATTTCATTCTCGCCTTGGCCAAGGATTACTTTGGGTTGTCATTTATCGAATCACATAGACATTTCTCTTCTTTTAATAAGTGATAGATTCTTTATTGATCATACATTATCTCCACGTACAACTTATTATACCCAAGCATACCCTTTGATATACCCTAAGGGTCTTAAGGAATAAGTCAAAGTATAACTCATCATACACAAGATACTATGATGATCTCAAGTCCAAGGATCACTTGTACTACTATCACTACAGAATTCCTATTGACAGCAAGTAAAACTCCATTAGGTATTCCTTAGCGAGCCACGTCAAATGAACTTATTCTCTAATAAGCACCTACATACTTGCTTTAGTGTCTCCACACAAATGATCACGAGATCAATCATCCTCATCCAATGAAAGCAAGCAACGCGTGTACTCAATCTATTCTGGATTCACTAATCCCCAATTTAGTAATCCAATGATTAGGAACTATTTTAGTTTTAAGCTTTCTAAGAATTTAGATCTCATTAGAATGATCATCATCATTATTCTAAAAGCATTGCTTAAAAACTATGGGTTTATTACATATTATAAAACAAGATCATGTAGATAATTAAAAGCCTTTAATAAATTAGTACTTTTTATTAATAAATGAATAAGATTGTTACAAAGTATATGCTTTATCATCAAACATGATTGGCTTGTGTGCATACTACTTTCACATATATATATATATATATATATATTATTTAATAATTAAAATTTGATACAATACAAGGGTAAATATGTAACTTTATCTATTTAGTCAACCCTAAATACTTGCAGGGGTACAACTGTTACTTAAGAAACTAGAGGGGAGGTGAGTGTTATTATGATTATCTAGAGGGGGTGTCACTGTATTTTACTCTAGTAATTTATGTATAAATATATACTTATATATAATTATTTATTGATATATTATGTTTATTTATTAATATATATACACGTATATATACATAAATATAAATATTATATTGTATATTTAATTATTTATATGTATTTATTTATTAATATAAACATATATATATAAATAAATAAATAATTTATATATATATATTACCATATTATATAGTTAATTATATATAACTATATACTAATATATAATTATTTATTGATATATATTATGTTTAGTTATTAATATAAATATTATATTATATATTTAGTTAATTATAAACATACTAGTAATTGTCCGTCTACAAAGGTACGAATGTAATTAAAAATTATATTAAAATTTGAAAAATATTATATTACCTAAAGACTTTTTGCAACTTAAAATAACTTACAATCACACATAACAATTATCATAATTTATCACACTACCACAATAATTAATTTTCCTTTAAAAATACACTACAAAAAACTGGGTCATAGACGACGGGGGTATTGGTGACGGGAGAATAGCCGTTGGTAATGACATCAATAGCAACGGCCAAGCTTTAATGTATGCCGTCGACAATGACTTATTTTTCTTATATGGCGCCATTTTTTCCACTACCCGCGTGAGGTAAGGGTGTAGGCTGCGAATTTATAACATTAGCGACGGACTCTCTGGTTGGTATTCAAATCATTAATGACGGGCTATAGCATCTTCTTTCCCTCTTCCTCTTGCGTGCATACAGTAGCTTTCATGACACACAGGATTTGACGACGTGTCATTTCAAGAATGACCAACTTTTCGACTACGACGAGCGACGGAGCCAGGGGCTTGCAGGACGACGGACTTTATCTGACCATGCCACGCTTAAATGACCCCTCTTGCCTATGCCGTCGCCAATAACCTTTTTTTGTAGTGA